>JAOXYD010225452.1:0-18531 GCA_028565735.1 Pinacopodium congolense
TTTCTAGCAATTCCCCCACTTACCTCTGAATTTCTTTGGTCTCCTTTGGATTTGTTCTATAGACTGGTTGGTTTGACCTAATGATTTAAGTTTATACCATGACATTCAAAGATAGGTTTATTTTAAGATGATTCCATTTGGAAAGCTTGAAGCTTAAAGGGAAAAGATGAACTTAAAGGAAAAATAAGAGATATGCAAACTACAAGATCTTAGTTAGGTTGTTTTTAATATGATTGTATGTTTTAATTATTGTCTAATATATCTAGGGGCTACATTTTATCATGCATTTGCATATAGTTCTTAAAAATTTCATAAAATTTCATAATATAGTCATTGAATCATTTTGATTATTCATATGTTCTCAAATTATATTTTAAATCTTTCTGGAAGTCTTATTCAATTTTTGGATAGTTAAGAGTGCTTTAGTCATTTGTTTTCAATTTTAGAATTAAAATTTGTTTTGTTTAAGTTCTTTTGTTGACATACCTCAAATTTGTCCAGATTTGAATTATAATCATTCAATCTGATTTTTCAATACCCAAATCATTTTTTATTGCTTTAAAATCATCATAAAAATTTTGCCTAATATTTTAAGAGTACACTAGAATTTAATCTCAATTTTTAAGCACTCAAAACATTGATTGAAGCTTTAAGAAGACAAATTACTTAAAGTTGTATCTAGTAGTTCTTTATTTTCTTTTTACGATTAAACGTCTCTTTTGGCTTCCAAATGGCTAGGGATGCAATTTAAATGTCTCAAAACCCTTCCTATCCCTACATAGAACATGTCTAAACACTTTTAGTATTTTTTTAAGCCATAGAAATAGGATTGAAAGACAAAAATAGTTCAAACCTCAAGGCCGCCTTTTTCTTCATTGTTTGAGTAATTTCTTCACTATTTTGGTTTAATTTCATTCATATCCATCTTAATCTATTTTTATTTGTATGAATTCATTTCTTTCAGATATATTAAGTGTTTAAAATTTTATTTGATCATATTTTCGTATTTTAGAGTATTTATTTTGATAGATAGAGCTTGAACTCACTCATAGCACAAAACTATTTCTGTTTGTTCTATTTTTGTTTGTTCCTTTTTGACTTTAATATTGAACTCACTCATACAATCCTTTTTCAAGGCTAAAGAATAGCCTTTCACTCTCTTTTCTAAGGTTAAGGAATATCCTCACAACCCTCCCTTTTAAGGTGAAGGAATACCCTATCACTCTTTTCTTTTCAAGGCTCAATAATAACCCTATAACACTCTTCTTTTTATGGCTTAAGAATAATCCTTACAAAATACCTAACCACAACTTCACCAAAAGGTCATAAACACTCAAGAACACTCAATAATAATATATAAATACTTTTAATACTTCTTGGATATATAAATAACACAAAACACATCTATTTATACTCTTCACTATCCTTCATGGCCATTGCCCCAATGTTCATATCATTTAATGTTGTATCCATTGCAAAATCTGGCTCTTGCAAGGTTACCATTGTGTATTCTTCATGTTCAATCGATAGACAAGCATCATTCGGTAGATCGATCTTCTACAATTGTTTATTTTGTAGACTGATTCCATTGTTCAATCAACTGATCTTCTTTCAGTTGGCCAAAGCTCTCTTCAGCAATTTTATTCGGTAAACAGGTATACCTTCAGTCGATTGACCTCTTCAATTTCTTCATTCGGTCAATCTATCTATCCATTTAGTCGACCGATCTCTTTTAGGTAATCACAACTTTGGATTAATCTCAACCCAATCAATTCAATTCTTAACCCAATTCAACACAAATAAAACAATACTAATCAAATCTTAACACATTTTTAACATAATCAATTCATCCAATTTACTAACTCATTAATAATACCAATTTATTCATTTATTCAACCTTTAACTAAAACATTATTTCATGACTTACACAAGTCATACAAATTTGACTAAATTACCAACTTAATGACTTATTCATCACATACACTCCAAATACTAAACAAACACAGTAAACTCTATAAATATATTAGTACAAACACTTCGTCATCATCAAAACAAAGGTGAAATCAACCCTTGGTTCAATAGTATTTTCCATTTCATTTATTATTGCTTTCTTTATTTCATATTTTGGTCTTTAAATATTAGTTGTTTTTGGTTTATTTTGTTTAAATATTTGTATTAAACCTTATTTGTTGTTATATGTTAATGGAATGCGTAGTTTATGTTAATCTAAGTGTTTTATTTAATTTCCTACCTTTTTGTTTGTTATTTTCTTGTTATTTGTTTAATTTTCTAGCCTTTTATTTTAGTTATTTTATTATGTTATTAGTTAGATTAATATTTTTTAATTATTTTAGTTATTTTTAGCTTGTTTACTCATGGGTTGAAAGTTAATAATGGAATTTTGGATGAATAATTGTGAGAATTGACTAGGATTTAAATGGGCTTTATGGTTTAGGTTATGACTGAATTATAATTCTAAGAAAATTTCATGAATTAAGGATTATTTCTTAGGATTAGCTACCATAGGTATGATTCTTAGTTTAATTTCTAAGATTGAGCCATGTGATATATAATTGTCCTTGGTGATTTCCAGAAGTGGCAATAGGCTAGTCGGATTTGTTAGGATATTTATCCTACTAGTATAGGATTCCAATCCTCTAGGTTACATGGTTCAAGCTTATGTGATTATGACTTAGGCTAGTTGTTCCCTAGTTTGTTATAGCTACCACATCATTAAATCTAGAAAGCTTGTTCTAGGTTGCCTTGTGGTTAGGGGTAGGTTTTCTATTGTATAGGACCTATATAAAATTGGAGGAACTGAGGGTTTAAGAGCTTATTCGAACTTATAGGCTAACATCTTAGACCAATAACAATTTATCTGTTTCAAGGATCAATTATAAGACAAGATTCCCGGATTTATCTTCCACCCAGCTTTTTGTATTTGTTATTTATTTCTTATTTGTTTCGTTTTGTTTTGTTAAGTGTTTAGTTAATATTTCCATATCTAGAGGTTTTCTTTTTTTTTTCCTTTTTAGGAAATATTAGAATAGATTTAGCATATCCTAGCTCTCCATGGGATCGACCCTGACTTACCCTAACTACGTAGTTATGTTTGTTAGGTAAATTTATTATTTGGGAGTTTGTGACAACTCACCACCTAACTTCTTAAAAATAGAAATGGGCTTCAAGTTGATACTAGCTCCTAAGTCCATAAAATCCATATCTATTTTTAAGTCATCTATGGTGCAAAGAATAGTAAAAATACTAGGATCTTTAAACTTTGGAGGTAACTTTTTAAGTGAGAAACTGGAGCACTCTTTATTAAGATTAACCATCTCATACCCTTCTAACTTTCTCTTTTTTGAAACAATTTCCTTTAAAAAACTTCAAATAAAAAGGGAATTTGAACAATTTCCTCGGCAAATGGGATATTAATGTTCAACTTCATATACACTTCTGGGAACTTTTCAATTCACTTGCCTAAATTTGCATTCTTTAACCTATCATAGACTTGTAAAGTTAGACATTGGTATTAGTAAACAACCTAGGTGGCCTCTTCTCTCTCTCATCCTTAACTTCCTTCTCTTTCTCATCCTTACCCCCCACTTTCTCTTCTTCTTTGTCTTCCACTTGCTTTTTCTTCTCTAAACTTACACTCTTTATTTCCTTGCCACTTTACAAGGTAATGGACTTAATGTGTTCTTTAAGATTGGATTTGGTAGTACTAGGTAACTTATCGGGTAACGTCTCCTATAAGGTCTAAGTAATTTGTCCTACTGGAGTCTTTAAATTCTTAATTAAAGTTTCATGATATTACATTCAAGATGAATTAGTTTGAATGTACTTCAACACTATATCCTAAAAACTAGATTTCTCTTATGGAGGTAGATTGGCTCCAAAGTTAGGTGGCGGTGCTCTTTAAAGATTTGTTGATAGGTGTTTTGATTGTCTCTTTAAAAAAATTGGGATGGTTCCTCCAATCAGAGTTATAAGTGTTAGAGTAAGGATCTCCTTTTTTCTTATTGAAATTGGCATACTAGGCTTGCTCAGGCTCACGAGAAAAAGGAATTCCTATTTGATAATCTATGAATGAATGGGAAGCACTAGCATAATGCACACACTCTAATGGAACACTGAATGAACTACTACTAGCTCCACTAACTAAGTTATCTAGCTTCTTATTTAGGAATTCCATTTTGGTTATGAAAGATATTGTATCATAGATTCCATGAACTCCATATGTTTTTCTAAGGTGACGCTTAGGGTTACACTGGAAACTATTGGTCGCCATCTCCTCAATTAACTTGTAAGCTTCATTTGGAGTTCTTTTTATTAGTTACCTCTAGCAACAACATCCATGGTGCTACTAGTAGACGATGTGACTCTAGTGTAAATCCATTATGCTTCTATACACTACCTCAATGCTAAAGTGTCAAATTCTGAGTAAGCTTATTCAACCATCTACTTTCATCACTCAACATGGTTCACTCTCTACACAAGTAGCCTCATTTGAGTTCACGCTTGCATTCAGTCTCATTCTAACTAGCATGATAGAATCCACATTCATAATAATGATTCAAGTGTGGTTCCATTGTTTTAACAAGACAATAAAATAATAAAACAACACCCTAATATTCATAAAACATGCATCCTCAATAACAAAATGAAAACACAAATACAAAGACTACCTGCTCATACTTGATCAACACATTGTCCTCAATGTGGAAAAGGAAACACCCAAAAACCAACAAAAAACATAATGAAATACCTAAACATATAAGCAATAAACAACACAAGAGATTAAGGGTAAGAAGGGCTTATGGTGGTGTCCGTCATTCCAATTCACATAAAACCTTCTTTTCCTTTACCTTTGGTCCTCCAACAAGCTATGATGCATAACAAACCTTCAAGCAATCATCATGTCACCTAAACACCAAGAGATTCAAAGGGAAAAAAAAGCTAAAGATCAAACAAAATCAAAATCAAAGCAAACATAAAAAGCTTAACAAAGACAAGCAAACTAAAAAAAAATTCTAATTTAAGGTCATTAGCTTGACCATTGGCATATCAACATTATCCATTGTTAGATGGATGTTTGAGCCCAACAGAAAGCATGTTCAAACTCTGTGAGGAGCCTGGAGCAACACCCCTCAAAGTAGGCTCCTAATCAACATGATGCTCTAAAGCTTTAGGGGAGTGGAATCGAACTTTTTCATTGTTGAACTCCAACGTCCACTCTCCTTTCTAAATATCGCCCTTCTCCCAATATGGTCTTCGTAGTGATGTAAGCGATAAATATAGAGTCTCTTCATCTTGCTCAACACCTTTCAGTTTTAGCTTGCTGGACCACAACTTGTTCTCTAAGTTAGTACTATATGGCTCTTCCTCTTTCTTCTTCTCTTTATCTTGGTTCACCTTCTTTGAGCTTTTGACCTCCTTCATTATATCATTTTCTTCTTTCCCATGATAACTGTGATGGACTTTAACTACTCCCTTAGATTTGCTTCGATGTTTCTTGGTAGACTACTTGCATTTCTCGAAGGAGCTAAATTGATCTTGTTGAAATCTAAGAGTTCCTTGTGCTTGCACTTGACCACTTGCATTATTAGTATTCCAAGAAAAATTTGGATGGTTTTTCCAACTAGGATTGAAAGTATTAGAATAAGGATTGTTACCTCTTTGTGGTTGACCCAAATAATTAACCTATTCTGTGCCACTAGTTCCTAACAAGAAGTATTCAACTGTGTCATGGCTATCCTACCACATAATTCACATTTAAGCTGCATAGTTTTAATAAAAGAGGAACATGTACCTTGTAATTTGCATAATTGCTTGATGAGGGCTGAAATTTATGCTTGAAGAGTCGTTACCGTGTCAATCGAAATCGTCCCCTTCTAGTCCTTGTGTTCATGTACCTGTAAAGACATGAGGAGAAGTATAAAAAACTCTTAAATCAAAGTAACCCAAACTAAATAAGATACTAACCAAAAAAAATTCCCGATAATAGCCCCAAAAACTTTGTTGATTATAAAACCAATTACTAATTTTACGCTTAAAACTATAAGTATACGGGTCGTAACTTGTAGTAAAAAGTGAATATCGATTCCACGAGGATTATAGCTAGTCACCATTCAATTTGGGATGTGCTTTATTTAAGAAACCCATTAAAGAAAATTTAAAAAGATAAATAGAACGAAAACAAACTAAAATAAAAACAAGCAAAGCAACAAAAGCCAAAATTGTCAACTAAAACTCACAAAAATCAAGATTAAAGATTAGGACTTGTCATTATTCCTATTTTTTCCCTCTGGTTTTTTGATTCAATTTATGGTTAGCCCAAGATCTCCTAATATTCTAGCTACCCTCTCTTAAGATGTAACTAAATGTCATTAGTTAAATAAATTAGGATTAAATTTATGATCTCTTGATAAGCAAAGCCTTTCTTAAACATTTAACTAAATGTGAAGCTATCCTATAGACATTATATTAATTTATTGAAATCTCTTTCTAGTAATTCAATAACTTGTTATCTATAGGTCTATTAAATGTCAACTCTCGTTGTATATTTAACATATATTACCAAACTCACTCTCTTGATTTGTTGTAGGTTTTAAGCTCAATAGACAATACGAATATTCATAACATTAAATCAACACACGAAGGGTCACAAATAATTCAAACAACAAATCCTAAAACAAGTTTGGTCACTTATAATAGAAATAAGTTCAACCATAACCCTATTCTCCAAAATACACAACATAATGAGAAAAACACAAAATAAAATAAATATAATAGTGATTGTCTTCTCTTATGTATGTGAAAATAGGGAAAAAATTGAACTTGATGGACCTCTTAATGCTTGAACCTTGAAGCTTGAACTTGGTGTGGAGGAATGGTAGTTGTGCCGTTCTGCTCGTTCTTTGGATTGCTTGTTCACACTGCCTCCTTTTTCACCTGGTGGCTTCCTCTTCGAAATCCTATACCTAAAATAAATGTTGGCTGTGGCATGTGTATAAGGGAGGCTTGTTTTAATTTTTTGTTCTTTAGTGGTCTAGGGTTAGGCTTTATTTAATGCTCTCTAGCGTGTGAGGCTTGCTCTCAAGTATGATTTTCCCACCTTTGCATGCATTCTCTTTACAACCTTTATACTCTTCTTGCCTTCAACGTTTTTAGCTTGGATTTTCCTTTTTTTGTTTTTTATTCCAAATTTCTTCAACTTTTATTTTCAACTCAAATTCATCATATATAAAAAAAACACCAATAATATCCAATTCTAACATAAAATGAATAATTAAATGTAAAAATATCAATCATAAGTAAAAATACCGAAATGATTAAAAATTACCCCAAACAAATACCAAACATAAAGAAAACAATAACGAAGATCATGCTAAATAAAAAAAACACAAAATAAGCCTTAAAACACAATAATATCAACCTATCATGCAAGAAACACAAGTCAAACACTTAGAAAAACGTATATTAATGCACAACTATCAATCATCATGGGCCTAAAAACTATAAGCTTATTCACTTTAACTTGATAATTTCAACTCTAACAAATTCTAAGCTTTAACTCTAAATAGAAGACTAAAAGGCGTTCCTTTGATAAGCATTCTTGGTATTGATTGATATGTCCATATTATATTGTAGATGTCTTCATCCCAAGTTCTTCTAGCATTCATGACTTAAGAGTTTTGAAGCTTGGGAGTACTATTCTATTTGTGACTTTAGTTAACTTGATAACTTAATGTGAAGTGATGCATAATTCCCCATTCATGTTAGAAATTTTTAAAGACCTTATTATCAAATTAAGTCATGTTATTCATGATTAGTTCAAATAGGACTCTGTGTTGATTGTCTTCTAATACTAATATTTTTAATGTAATTTTAACCTAAGACCAACATAAGGCATGTATATGTACCAATAAGTAATATAGTGGATTATAGTGCATCTAGATATCATCTCACGAGGATGTACTACAAATATTAAGTCAATCGACATGCAATTATCTAGAGAAATCCAAATGAATTAAACTAAACTAGATCTTAAATTTAGGTAAAAGAATTAAAACTTGCAATTAAAGTTACAAATCCTAATGTATATTTAAATTGTTTGAATTTCAATGAATTAATTTATTTAAGGGTGATTGTGTGACCTAATTTAGGATATCTTCACAAAATCATTGCTCAATTGTGATTAAGACAATGCTTTATCTCCATTACTCCAATTTTGTTGTTTGATCATTAACTAAACTTAGGTAATAAGTTTAAATTATAAGAAGTTCAATCCTAAAATCCCTTTTTAGAATTAAGAACTCACAAGCAACCAATGTTGGGTCATTTATTGATTTAAACTATATAGTTTATCGATTTCTCCAATAATTAGGATAGATTTCTCAAATCCTTAGTCATTTAAAAATTCTATTCTTGATGACTATTCTAAAACAGATAATCAGATACCCATATTAAAAAGATTAACAAACAATTTAGAGAATGTAACTTAGTTAAATCATCTACTAAACTAGACTTAGCTATTAAATAATTTAGCTACACATATTAATCAATAAACACAAGGAATTAATCATAAGCACATTTTTATTTATTAGAATACAAAAATTAATAAACATAAATGAAATTAAGGGGTTAACATCCACTTAAAATGTATTCCAAACTAAATTCTAATCTCCATCCACATTGATCCACTCCTTAAAACCTTTAAAAGTAATTTTGACTACCTAATATAATAAATTGAAAGAGAAAATGAAATGAAAATGAAAACTCTAATTTAAAAGTCTACTAAAAATCTAATAAAGATATATTAAAAGTCTTTATAAAACTCTCCAAAGAGTGTTTAAATATTTCCTGGATAGGTTTAGTGAAGTTTTAAGAGTGTTTTGTCTAATTTGTCCTTGAAATGCATATTGGAGCACACCTTCAAGGACATTAATGCCATTGACATCTTTCATTAATGATAATATTCAACCCTTATGGTTTTCTTTTGTTCGTATAATAGTCTTCAATTGTGGTTCCTCACTTCACAATAGTGCCATTAAAGGGTTGCATTATTCTCTTGAGTTGACTATAACGATAGTGTAAGTAAGGCATTAATGGCACCATTAAAGACCTACAATGATCTTCTGAAAAGACATCTACACTTTATTATTTTTGTACAAAATCCATCCCCTTTAGTATGAACCTAAACTTTCATTAATAATACACATAAATTAGACAATTTAATATTAAAATAGGGTGAAAACATGTCAAATTATACTCTAAAATACTATAGAATACATCCCTGTCAATTCCCCCACACTTAAACTATTGCTTGTTCTTAAGTAACCTATTTAAACACTTAATCAAAATTTTCTAATGGCTATCCCAATGTCAAAAATGTTACTTCAATTCAAATCAATGTAACCAAATAGTTGGTATATCCTAATTCACTTTAAATTATTAAGTAGTAGCTTTTGTCAAAATATGTAGTCAAGTTAACCTTAATGGCATGTGCGTTTTACTCTGTATCATGCCTTAACTTTTGTTATTTTTCAATTTCTTTAGAGAAGTACATTTTACATTTCATCTTATCCTAATAAGTGCATTTTATGCCCTATCTTGCCTTTTTCACACACTTTGTACTTTTCTCCAAATTTAACTTAATTTAATCAATTTCAAACAATTCAAAATTTCAAATTTTCCTGTAATAGTTAAAATTAAACCATTTATTCAATTTTATACAAATATCACATGATATTTCCACCAAAATTCAATAATTATGCATAAAGTATCTAACATATACGTAATTCATTCCTAAGTAAGAAAAATTCATAATCAATAATCAATTAATCAATCCTAACTATACTAAATACATCAATCAAAATAAAGAAAATATTCAACATTTAATTGACAATTTTAAAATAAATTAATGAAATATCAAATAAATTACCATTAGATTCATAACAATATGAATTTTAATGAGAATTGATTCCTAATTCCCTCTGTCTCACTTAAAATGAACATTGTCCCTATGGTTCAAAAATTAAATAAGCATAGTATTAGAGATATGAAAAAAAAAAGAATAATTCCCCTAAATTAAATAAATCGTATATGGTCCTTTTTGAATTTGTGAGAGTGTTTGATGCCAACTGGAAACAACAAAAGAAACATAAAAAGTGCACCAAAAAACTCTATTATTATTAATAATTACCAAGTGTAAGAACTTGAGAGCGTAAGATATAAAATATAACATAAATGAGTAGAAAATAATATATAATCTCAAACTATCCTAACTGTTAGGCCTTGAGTCTAGATCCCATAAGGTCTCAGATCTGATTAATTTGTTCTTACATATGATCTATTTGTCTCTACATGTGATCTATCTAGGTCTCCATACTTATAAAAATCTCAACCAAGGTACTCATGGGTGGCTTAGATGACGTGGGAGTAAAAGAGACAATTGCAGGTGGAGGCTATCATCTTCATTAGGTGTCTTTGTAGAAGTATCATCCTCATTATCATCATCCTTAGGTGCATGTCTCATGATTGTAATTTCCTTTAATCTCTCAATAACACTTAGTAGATCGACTTAAAGTTGGGCCATCATCCTTGAACATAATTGTGTTTCCATAACTATAAAATGATATATTTTCTAGGTGGGTGAACTAGGACCTCACCTTTAAACCTAACTCCAAATTACTAAAATATCTTGATGTGAAGGCACATGAACCAAATATTCTTATGTGGTTAATGAATATGAACAAAATTGCAAATTTTTGGAATCATAAAGCTTGCCTTCAAAACACCAGTCAGAATCTCCAACCCTTAAAGCATCCTATGGAGTATGTATGCATGCATCCTGGAATCAGACGGTGTTCTACCCATTTACTCTTGATAGGACCTTGAAACTTAAAATAGCCACATTGATCCTCTCTCTTGTTCTTAGCTAATAGGTAAGGAAAGATCTAAAACTAGTGGTCCTACCTAACCTTAGAATATTTCAAGTAGTGCTAATGGAAAAATCAAGAATGGAAATGATTGAATCTTTAGGAATTGATTACTTTAATTGAATCTTGATAAGGTCATTCTCCTCCTTCTACTATATGTTGATGTAAAATTCGTGAATTAGACTGGAGTAATAGTTCTTATCTAAACTCAGCATAGACTCTTACCTTAGTATCTATAACTCTCTTACTACATCAATCTTTGCCTCTGTAATAGGTGCTATTGATCTCTCCATAATAATATCATTCTAACCATAAGCCTTATACCACTTATCATGTTCACAAATAGTGAATTTGGACGCATCAAAGGCTCAATGCTTCCTTGAACTAAAGGCTGGGAAGATCGTAGGAAAATTAAATAAGTATAAATGATTAGTGGAATATGCTTTCAAGTCATCAGAACATTCCTTCACTATCTCTAGAATATTCTTGCAGTTGCTAGAATATTTCTTATTACTAAGAATGATGCTAAAGGTTGAAATAGATAACAAACTATGGATTAGGAAGCAAGAAGTTTATTGGTACACAAATTTTAGCCAAACACTAAGGAAATCATAGAAATTGAGTGAAAAAAGGATACGACAGTAGTGAACAATGTAGAAACTAATGGAGAAAGGGGAAAAAGAGGGAAAATAGGTAAGTTTTTATTATGATGTAAGTGCTGGGATGAAAAGGACGCTAATACATGCAAAATAATGGTGATTCTAGTGAAGATAAGAATGGAAAAAATGGGGAACATGGTTGAGATAGAGAAGAATGGAAGTATAAGGGAGAGGAAGAAGAAAAAAAAAAGGGATCTGGGTTCATTTCAAAACGATGCCATTTTTACATTAGAAGTAGGCTTTAACGACAATCAATGGGACTAAAACCATGACATCAAAGGATATTGTTAAATGGCAAATTCCTATAACTATAACAACATCATTATATAGGTCATTTCTATCCTATGTTTTTCTTACAACTCCCCAAATTACCATTAATTTTCCCTTAACTCATGGACCCTCTAAAATGACATAATTGTATCCTAAATTATTGATGACAGAAACAAGGGAATAGTGAACTAAAAAGAATTAAAAAAAAGAAATATTTTTTGTGGCTTTAGCTAGACAAGGCCATTAGAGTGTCATGGTGGATTCAAACCATTAGTCCTCAGAGACATCACTTTATCCATGGCAGTTAGATGTACTAGATGTGTTAGTTGAAATATCAGTCTTTAATTACATTAGGCTCCTTAATGATTCACTACAATTAAAATCTTTAGGAATGACTTTTACCTTAATCACACCAAGAACCCTACAACTCTTAGGCTCATCAATCCTTACTCCAATATAGTAGAACAAGTTAATCGTAGAGGATGAATTTGGCATGTTGAAGATATTGTATACTATTTACTCATATTGGGGCTTTAAAATCATCTTTCCTCTCCTAACACCTACTATGACTCTAATAGTGGCTACAAATGGTTTTTCTAAAATGGTAGGCACATCGTTACCTATTCCATATCCAAGATTAGGAAATTAGTAGAGAAACTAAATTTATCTACATTGACTAGCATATCCTTTAAGATTCCTCTCAAACATGTGACTAATTAATTGGCTAACTGCTATGAGATTGTGGTATGCTTAGACTCCTTTAATCGTAATTTCTTAAATTATACTTGGGCATAAAATTTATGCTTGTCGTAAGATCCATCAAGGCCTTGTCTATTTATAGTTTAAATAGAGTGTAAGTCATAGTAAAGCTCTTTGTGTGCTTGAGCTTAGGAAGTAACTATATAAGTAGGATTGTTTCAATAAACGAGATACTGATATCTAATTTCTTAAAGACCTCTAATAATTTCTTGAGTTACTTATCCAAGTGGGCACTTTTAAATCTTTGAAGATATAGAATCATAGACTTATAAGGTTGCACGTTAGGATCGGCAAACAACCTAGGTTACTGCTCCTCCTTAACTTATACTTCTTTTTCTCTTCTCTCTTTTGCCTTTCTCTCCTTACTCTTTTCTTCTACTTTACTCTTATTTCCTAAATTTTCACCTTCAACTTCCTATCCACTCCTTAAGGAAATAGCCTTTACTTATTTCTCAGGATCAACTTTAGCGATACTAGGTAGCTTATTATTATTGGTCTGATTTGATTTAATCTTTTCGTGCAATTTCAAAACTTGACTCAAGACTAAATCGCAGGCAAGTGAACCTTTCATAAATAATAAAGTAGACTTAATAGAGTTTGGATGTCAATCCACAAGGAAGATTGCTGTAATTACTAGGTTAATTAGATCATAATTATCTAGAAATATTGGATTGATTGATTTTTAAAATTTCAAAAATTGTAAAACTAACTTAAACACTTTCAATAACTATAAAGGATTTCAATTTGCGTTTAAAAACTACAAAATCTGAAAGATTGGCGAAGGATTTAGGTCTTCAATGATTTAATTGAATCTTAATAAATTTAAGACAAAACTATGGTTAAGACAATGTCTTTTTCACTATAAGTCTTATCCTATAATTTGGTTATTCAAGAAGTATAGGTAATAGACTTGAAGATTAAGAAATTTAATTCTAAAATCCCTTATCTTAGAACTAACGATATCATAATTAATCAAAGATTGGTCATGCATTTATCAAATTATGTAATTTATTGATTTATCCAATAACCAAGGTAGATTTTCATATCCTAGGTTATCTATCACTATTTTCCTAAGTGGTCAACTTATAAAAGAGATTTAAGCACTTTAATAAATGAAAATCTGGTTGTAAAACATGCACAAGAATTCAATTAATTCATTTACTAACCAATCCTTAGTTAAAAATTGAACCAGCCACACATGTTAATCAAAGAATATAAGATATGCATCTTAAATAAAATACTTTGATTAATTTAAAAACAAGATGATATATAATAAGGTAAGAAATCACCAAATAAGGGCTTCCACCAAAATAATGGATCTAAATGAGCAACACTAAGAAATTCAAAAAACAACCTAAACTCTTTAACATAAGTGATTGAAATTAAAAACACCCAAGAATGAGTAAGAAATGAAAACTAATAAGTTTTTATCTGAAAATTGTTACCAAGTTGCAAATACCTCTTGCAAAATCTCCTTGTCCAAAGTGTTATAGATCTCCCATGTTGTCTTCATTAAGAGTGTAATAACTCTCCTTTATGGGTCAGTTGAAAATTTTGAAAATCAGTTCAAAAAACGTGTTTGCCACTATTAGTGATTGTTGGAATCAAATATGAATAACGTCTTTTATACCCTGCATTGAAGTCCTTAGTGTTGGCTATTAATGGAGGCTATGTAAGAGAATAATGAAGTTGCTTAATAGGGATGTTGATCCCTTGAATTTTGTTGCAAACTTAATCAACTTACAAAATAAAAATTATCAAACATAAATTAGACATTTAAACATTAAAATAGGGTTAAATATACATAAAATAACACTTGAAATCACCATCAATTATACTCCTAAAACTTATCGAGTAGTCTCTCCTACTAGAATTGTGCAATATAGGTTTCAGGAGTTTTTAAAATTCTAATTGAAGCCTTATTGTTTTACATTCTATACTTATTAAATTGTTTAGCTATTTTTACTTTATTACCATCATCTTAAAATTAGGTCTCTCTTATGGTGGTAGTGCAATGGCTTGTTGTCGGGCTTTCTGAGAATTAGCTTGGTAGTTTTCACTATTGCTTCAGAAAATGTTAAATGGTTCCTCTACCTAGGTTTATAAGTATTCGAGAAGGGGCTCCTTTGTTTCTTATAGAAATTCCTATGTATTAGGATTTTACAATATTAGAATCTTGGGTGAAAGATCGTCCTATTTAACAATCTAAAGATTAGTGATAACTATCTTTGGATTTTTCTCACATAACATAACCTCTTAGTGAACTACTACTAACTCCATTAAATAAACGATCCAAATTCTTATTCAAGACTTCATTTAGGTTGCTAAGGCTATGGTATCATTTATAATGTGAGCTCAACAAGAACCTTTAGGGTGTTGCTCATATTGATATTGGAAGCTATTAATCACCATCTCCTCTATATTTTATAAACATGGTCTGAGGTTTTCCTCATAAGATTTCCTCTTGTGGCAGTATTTATAAAACTATGAATAGAATGATGACGCCATTATAAAATATGTCAAGTTACTACAACATATTAAATTCATGACTTAGGAACTTAGACAACATCTCTTTAAATCTATTCTAGGCTTACTCTTGGCTCTCATTCTCATATTAATTAAAGGATATGATTTCAATTTTTAGTTCGTTATATTATCTGGTTGGAAAAATTTAGCTAAAAAGTATTATATGCATATCCTAAGTGGTAATGGAACTAATCTAAAGTGTAGAGAGTTAGGCTCTAGCTTTATCTCTAAAAGACTCATTAGGGAAAAGACATAGTTATGGAGCAAGTTTATCTCTCTAGGTAGAGTTAAAATTCACCACCACTAGGAAATTAAGGACAAGATCAAGGATGATACCATTGAGATTTGGTGTTTTGTTCGAGGTGCATCTATTTGCATTATTCACTGATATTTTACTGAACTTTAGGTGTGACATATGGCGATCCAATCTTTAACCATAAGAGGGACACTATTTCAATGCTAAATCAAGCTCTTTCGGATCCAAATTTTAATATAAAAGAGGTAAGTTAAAGTCTTGGTCTTACCTTGGGCTACATTTGGCGAGGTTGTCTAACATCTTAATTAGGAGTCTATAAGTGCATCATCATGGTACTACTTAGTGCCAATATTCAAACCTGAGCTAGCAGCTTTAATAAGGTATATTTTACTGATTCTTATATTTTTATATTGCATTTTTCATGATTTAGGAACCTTGTCCAGCATTTCACGATTTAGATTTATTATTCTTTATATGAGAGATGTTTTTCACTATCATCAGAAGGACAAGATGTTGTGCTTTCTAAGATTGCTTACGAGAATACGTGCCAACAAAGTTATGGATTTTAAAGATAAGACAACCATACTACCTTTAAATATATTTACCTTTTCATCTTTAAAGATATGGAAGTACAAATGAATTAGAGGATAGTGTTATAACCTTATTGAGCTCCCTTAACATATGAACAAGTATTCGGATGACCACATAACCTCATGACTTGATCCTACTAAGCATAAGGACATTTTAGAGGAGATCTCTAAGCTAGTACAGCTTAGTGTCCCTCCTTTATTTGATATCAACCCTCGATCTAGACATCATCATATGAGGTATGTCTAAACACTATCCACGAGTCTCTACTCGATCTGCAGAATATGATATAACATCAAGAGTAGCTATTCAATTAAATTTGGGACTTTTTATAGTCTTTCAATCATGGTCCAGGACCTCAAACATGATTATTTCCATACATCTTAGAATCATAGTGTTAGTATTATGGTTTTTATTTTATGTTATATTTTTCTTTATTTTGTCTTTTGAAATAATTTAGATGTTGTTTACTTATTCTTTTGTTTTCCTATTTACTAATTAGTTGCATAGCTTAAATCAATTCATGAGTAGTGGAAATTTTAGGCCTTGTTTGGTATCATTGTCATTTTTTTGTTTTGTTTCTTATTTTTAAAAACACAGAAACCAATAAAGATAGCGCAGAAATCGAAAAGACAACATACTAATACAACACAGAAACCCAAAAAATAACACAAGCGCAGAAATCGAAAAGACAACATACTAATACAACACAGAAACCCAAAAAATAAGACATAAACCAATAACAATATCACATACGCAAAAACAAAAATAAAAAACAAAAATGAGAAGTGATACCAAACGTGCTGTTAATTTAGTTCTTCATCATTTATCTCTTCACCCCATTTCATTTTCCTTTATTTGTTTTGTCTAAGGATAATGTATATCTCAAGTGTATAATGAATTTATTTTATTGATTTCCTCATATATTAAAACAATTATAAGTTTTAAATAGTAATTGATTATGATATTTCATTTTAGAAATTATTCTAGTAATAAGTTGATTATTAATTGCTATAATTTAATATAATTGAAATATTTAGTGTGATTAATGATGAAAAACTCTTGATTAACTGCAATCTTTCTTAATTATGATTGTATAAATTTTATATGTTAAAATTGGCCATGTTTGCATGGTGTTAGTTTTTTAGGAAACTCTATATCGATTTTTTACAAACTTGGAATAAGATATTCAATTTGCAAATAATTTTCTTAATGATTGAAATTTTTAATTATTTTTATAATTTTGGTGATATTAAAATAGGAAAATAAATAATGAAAGTGAGTAAAATTGTTATGAAAAGCTAAAAAAAGAGCTTAAAATGCACTTACTATGATAGAATGGAGCATAAAATGCTCCTATTAAATTACCATGGGACCAAGTTTGCATGAGTTTATTTAGAGTTAACTTGACTTGCCATACATATGACTATATATTTTAAGTTAAGAAATGATGATTTTTATTAATCACATTGACCTATGTTAAAATATCTAACTAATTTTTAATTTTGTTGGAATTATTTCTAAATGAGTGTCGAGGTTGATAGCTTAAGGACAAGAAATCATTTAAAAGGGGTGAACTTTGATAATGGATAAATTGCATCATTTTACTATTATGTTATACCTTTTACCCATTTTATGTAAAATTAGCCTCCTAGTTAGTTTTTAACCTTCAATTTTAGGTTTTAAGCATTCAGAAAAGACCATTTTAGGAAAAAAAATATTGTTATAAAATGTGGGACCTCAATGAAATCATTCTTGTCTTTATATAAATCACCATATTTATACATAAAAGAAATGAGGAGCAAAAGATGGCTTATAATAACACCGTTTATTTACCCAAAAATCGATTTTTCATGTTTTGGAGAAATACAGTGGCTTAATGGTCTTACATAATGGCATCATTATCCAATTATTCAAATGCCATCGTGGTCTCTAGAAACTTGAAGATTGAAGGAAATTTGAAGAATAATTATGAAAAATATCTATAAAGATTTACTAATATGGGTTTTCTAACCCTAAGAGCCACTCTAATATAAAAGGGAAAAGACAAATCATTAGGGAGTTCTTACTTTCAAATCTTTATAGAGTTTTAACAACTCGAATGTGGAGAGAAGAAGAACATACACTATATTGTGAAATCAAAGCAAATTTTGAAAGTCTTAGAGAACGAGAGGGCGTATTCATGAGTTTCTCATTTCTCCAATTTTTTTGTATTTTTTCGTTTGTCAACTTTAAACTACGAGTTTTTTTTTATAAAAACAGGAAAATTTAAGGATTCAATTGTATGAAAGTTACTTTTACTTTTATTTTAAGAGAATTATTTTTCTATTAAATTATCTATTTTTGCTATATATGAGTAGATTATATAATTAGAGAACATATTTCTTTTAAATAAGTAAATTTCCTAATATAATAAACATATAAGAGGATTCTTGTTGAACTAAGGATGGTTCCACCTTATTTTGGTAATGACAAAACAACCTTTACTACTAATGTATGTGTTTTTAAGTGTGCTTGAAAGATAGGTTGG
>JAOXYD010225460.1:0-18530 GCA_028565735.1 Pinacopodium congolense
CTATAATTAAAGAAGTATATAATTAAAATATTAAAATATTTTTTAAATAATAAAATAAAGAATGAAATAATTAAAAATGAATAAATGAATAAAAAAAGGAAGAAATAAAAGATTGAAAAAAAAAGAACAGTAATAGTGTCTGGCTACAATGTTCCTTCCAAAATGGAGGATAAAATGGAGGTGGATTAGAGTTGCTCTAAGTGGTGATGGTTTAATGGTTTTTAGGATGATGAATGAAGTTACCAAATTGGCTAATATAAGAACTTAGTAGTTATGTTGTTAAGACTTTTAGGAAGTTGAATATGTTAGAAGAAGATGATTTTTCATTAAAGGTAATGGGATAGGAAATCATAATGAATGTAACTTGAGTATTTAGTCAGATGTATGGGGGCTACATGTTGTGCCAAATATGGCTAGTTATAATATTTTCTTATCCTTTGTTTGGATGATATAGGAGGTATAATGATGCTAAAGAGTTTTTTGTTTGTTTGTTTTTTCTTTTTTGGAGATGGAAGTGAGTAACATAGCTACTTGCTAATGGTAGGAAGATTATACTTTATAAATGTGAGCAGTAGGAAATTTGTTGATGTTATTGATAGGCTGTAATATGTAAGGATGTGCTTATTCGTTAAATACCATGTATGAAAAGTTGAGACTTATAATTCACTAATTTACACTTTAAGTAAATAAGTTGGATTGATATTGCTAAACCTCAACTCTGTGTTTAATAGGGACATAGTTTCCTTCAATAGCATGATTGAAGGTGTTGAATCAATGAAGGTTCCAACTTATGTTTTAATGACGCCAAAACATCTTTATTACTAATGGTTTTATTGTTTTTTTACTAGAAATCTAGAAATGAAAAGGAGTCTAAAGATATAAATTTAAGCCATTTACGCTAAAGTGATTATACATGAATATCAAAATTTCCAATGAAGGATCAAGGATCAAGCTAGTGAACTTAAATAGGTTATCTATTGGAATCTTTGCTATAAATATTATCTTAATCATCTTAAAGTGTTTAAGAGCTCAAATCATATATATACATTCATACTTACGTATTTTTCGTATAAGTATCATAATTAAGGGAAGTTTTAAAGAAATCTTCTTAATGCATTAAAATTTTTTTTGGGACTTATTTGTTGTGAGTCAATTTTTGTTTAAAATAATTGCTTGAATGTGTTTTAAAGGAGGTTTTAAAAGTGTTAAAAATTGTTTTTCTATAGGATTGATCAATTAGTGCTTAGTCAAGTGGTTGACCAATATATGTTTTCTGTAGGGACTGGTTGACTAGTAGGGTTGGAATGGTTAATCAGTACGCAAAAATTTTATGATTTTTATGATTTTTTTCTAGAAAGAAATCATTCAATTAAACAACATTATTGTGCTAGACTGGTCGATCAATGTGTTATGAAATTAACTATAATGGCTAATTACTAATTATAAAATTGTATTTATTGATTTTTAATGCATACTGGTGGTCTTAAATGGCTATTTTATATATGTTTACCTAAAAATAGTTATGTTGAAGTGTGTAATTCATCCAAGAACAATCAAGAGCATTGTAGTGTTTAAAATGGATCATTTAAGTGGTTTTTGAGTGTGTTGTTGAGGTTTTTGGTGCATTCATCATTAGTTTTATTTGTCAGTCATCTTAAACACTTCAGTTAAGTTAGTGAGATACTCTTTAAAAGAATTTTGTTATGAACACATTGAAATTGAGTTGTAAGAGTTAGTCTTTACTTATGAAGCAAGATTACTATAAAGGGTTAATTTCCATTTAGGAAGATTATAGTAAAATTTTCAACAAGTGCTTGGAGAGTGGATGTAGGCAAGTTTATGAGCGAAATTGTTGCCTTTATCTTCCATATCCTCTTCACTTTATAAGTTTATTTTAATTTGAGATATATTGATTGTTTAATTTTAATATAGTGTCATAATTTATAATTTTATTGAAATTACATTTAGGGTGAATTTTTGAATTTGTAAAAGACTTAGAAATTTTTAATAATACTTCATTTAGTTTCTTTGAATAGCAATGTTGTATATATTTTACTTAATGCATTAGGAAAAAGTTAATTTGATATAATTTTTGTATTTGAATTAGTTAATAAGATTTGGCATAAGATGGAAGCTACTTATGAAGGCATCAATCAAGTTAAACAACATTTGAAAAAACAAAAGTAGATCATATATGATTTATAGCCAATGAAAAGGTACATTCTTCTTCTAACTCTTGTGATGAGAATGAGTATGAGATATCACTTATGATGAATTGGTTAAATGTTTAGAATATTTTATCTTGAAAAAAAAAGGGGTATCTTCTAAGTATAAGGAAATGTTAAAACTGTTAAATTCATACAAATTAGAGAATGAAAAATTGAAAAATGACTCATGTAACATGGTAAACTCTAAGAGTGTAGATAATGTTAATGAACAAAATTATAGAAGAAAATGCCCCTTGATGGTCTAGCAATCCATATTAAAGGAATATGCCTCAGTTGAAATTGTGAAGATTTGGTGGTTGATCTGCTTATCTTTACCTATAATGGTGGGTTGACTCGAAGATCAACAACATTGCTAAAGAGAAACTAAACCACTATTAATAGTCTATTTTTAACTCCATCAATGCAGATTGCTAGACCATCAAGGGGGGGGGGGTCACCCAAGACCATTGTTAACGGTCCAGAAAATGGCAATTCTTCCATAATTTTGCTTTAATAGTTTTTCTATGTAAAACAACTTCAAATTAAACATTATAGAACATAAATTTGACATATAAGCATTGAATTAAATGTTTAAATTCAATAAATAAACATGAAAATCTCAATGAATTTGATGCCTGACAGTAACGTACATAATGGCCATGAAACCTTCGAAAAGCCTTCAATGAACTTGCGATGGAATCTTGCATAACTAAGAAAAGAACGAACTTCCCACACAGAAGCAGGGTAAGGTAAAGAATGCACAAGATCTATCTTAGCTTTATTAACTTCGATATCTCTAATAAAAACCACATGTCCTTAAACTATCCCTTATTATACCATGAAATGAGCAAGCTAACCAAGATGAATGATATAAGTGAAAACCTTTTGAATGTTTTTTAAATAAACAAAAAACAAAATTTTGTTAGATTAAGAACCAAAAATCAATTTATTTCTTAAAATCATTAAACACACATAAAGAACTCAACAATACATTCAAAGAATATTTTTCAGTCTTTTAATGCTCAAAACTTTCTAAAAAACCTATAAAGATTATTCTAATAGACTTAGAACCTTTATTTATAATGTTTCTAGGTATACTATTTCTAGGTATAAAATGTCATTGATTTATCAAGAAAACCATTACTCACTTTAAACTAGCTATTATTTACCAAAAACTAGCTGTTACGTATCTAACATTATGTATAACAATGATCTATAATAGCATCATTGATCCCTACCTTTATACTTTTGTATGGACATCATAGTAAAACAATTTCAACCTACCACTATATACATCCATTTTCTTTCTAAAAAATCAAGTTCACTACAATGGCCTAGTATAATGCTACCATTAATTGCTGATTTAGGGTGCCTTTGAAGTCAACTTACAAGCTTTTAAAATTTTAGCAAAGAACTTTCAAATACTTTCAAACAGAAAAAACTTGAACGACCAAAGTTTAAAAAGTTTCCCTAAGTAATTTTGTTGATAAACACATTATCTTCAACTAAAAACTTAGATTGCCCTGATAAATGCAATTTTAAGTTCATTTTAAATCTTTTTCAATTCAAAATTAAATTTAACCAACTTTTGAGCTTTCCTATTTCTTTTATTTGAAAAAACCTCACATAAGTTTCAATCTCGCCTAAAATGATTTTAAATGTCATGTCATGTCAATTAAACTCAAACAAAAGATTTTTCTTGGCTAGTGAAAATTTTATTCACTTTTTAAAACTTTATGCAACTTGTATGCAATTTGAGCTCCTAAGATTATCAAACCTTCAAATGAATGTTATAAATGAAATTTAAACAACCTAACTAATTTTCTTAAAGCTCCTAAGTTGCTTGAATTTTATTTATGAATAAATTAGTTTTTAAGTCCAAACTTTTCATTTTAAACCATGTATTAATAAATCCATCTTTCAGGCCTTTTAACCTAAATCAAATCATTAATACATGTTTTGTTATTATCAAATATAAAATTAGAACCTTCCTTAGTCTAACAAGTGTGAAGCACACAAAATTATTCATTTAAGATGACAAACAAAGATGTATAAGGGGATGGAAGCAAGTTATGGATGGAAGAAGAAATGAATTATGGGCATCTTAATGTCATGTTGATAGGGGAGTCCTATTAAAAACATTAGAAAAAGTGCTTGTCGTAAGCCAGTACAACTATTTAATTTATTTTTCTTTTAGTCCAGTTACTTTATTTTTAAGGATTTTAATTTTATATATTAAGCTTTTTTTAAGTGTGTGGTTTGGTCACATATAAAAGTCATGAAGAATGTAGATAAGGAAGAAGAACAAGAACAAGAACAATAGAAAATGGTATTGTTATGGTCTTATCACACCATCGTTTTAGTCACTAAATTGGATTAATTTTATAAAAGGAAAACAAGCATCGTTTAAGTTTAGAGGCTCTTTTTTATATAAAAATAGCACTATTTTGGGTCCTAAACCTTAATCTATTCTCCATCTTTTTCCTTGTTGCCATAGTAAAGCTCTCCTTCTTAATAGTCATTGTTGGTCTCTTTCCCTCCATTATTGTTGGTCCATTGCCATCATTACTGTGTTTCACTATTCTTCATGTTGGCACGATACCAAACTTCGTCATCCATCACTTAATACTCTCTGTTTCATCACTGTCACATTAGATTTCTTCCTCATCATTGAAGATCTACATCACTATTTGTTTTTGTTATTTTCTATGAGATTTTAACTATCTTTGATAGAGATAGTGCTCACTGTGTTCTCTAAACTAGGGCATACATTTTTGAAATTTTAGGCCACTAAAAAATTACCACTAATGGCATATTCCTGTGACCTTAAAGAATATTCCAGCAACTAAAAGGAATATTCCAATAATTGTTTTAGTATCTCCAAAATAACATATTCCTCAAAATTTTGAAGTTATGGTATCGTACAACACTGTAGTTTCATCTTCAATTAAACACACTTCTTCGACCTATAGTGAGAATATTATTATGGTCGAAAGTACCCTTGTTCAGATTGTGGAAGTAGAGTTCAAAATTTTATTACGTTTAGACACTCGATAGGCCATAGTACTTGACAATGGTTCGAGAATTTGATGATAGCTTCAAGAAGAAGATAGAGGAGGATATTATTAAAATAAAGTCATATGTTTAAGGTACCCTTATTACTATCATTCTAGGTTACATGTCTAATATGATACAAGTAATAGACGAGTGGTGAGTTTATAAGCACATAAGGAATATAGGTAGTTTAGATATCTATTTTGTTAGGCACCTAGATAAATGGTTGGTTTATGAGCATAGAAGGAATATTGGTGTCATTTTCGAACGAGTATGATCAAACCCCATTTTTCATATTAATGATGCAAGGAGAAGCCTTATTCTTCACTCCCAAGTCCCTGTTTACAATTTTATGGCATCTCAATTGTGAGCTTGCGAGCACGTTATAATGATACTATTTAGTGCCAATGTCCAATTGAGGGCGAGTGGCCTTAATGAGGTAAAGTTCAAACACCTATTGTTGAACTAAGAGAGCTTCACCTTATTGTGATGATATCGAAACACCAAGTGGACTATTTTTTTGTGTGATTAAAGCATTGAGTATTAAAGAGCATTGAGTACTATTTTGTGTGATCGGTGTTAAGTTGAAGTATTAAAGAAGATTTTAAAAGAGTATTAGAGTAAAATTAAAGATCATGAAATGGATTGATCAAGACAGAAGCCTTTGAAAAAAGTTAAGAAAAAATTCATATAGGTTATGATTTTTAATATATATTATAAGACTTATTTAAGTTCTTTCTAGTGTTTTTGAAGAGGCTCACTTAATGCATGAAACATTAATATTTCAGAATATGCATATAGAATGCATAATTAAGAGGAAATTTATGTAAAAAATTTTCAATAACCCTTTAGATAAGTTAAATAGCTTTTGGGGAATGTTTTGGATGTGTGTGTAAGTTTATAAACTGTTATAATGTAAGGATAGGTTTGAATTGAGTTGGAATTCCCTTGGAAATTTTTTTTTATGTTTTTGGTGGTTTAATGGTGGTTAATGGGGAGTTCAATGATGCTTGATACCCTAATAATTATTCTGTATGTGCTTTGAAGACAACTATTGGGTTTCTTTAACGATGCCATTTTAGACACATTAAGGGCCACAATGACAATACATTAATGGCTCCATTAATATTTGTAAAAACCACCGTTAATAACCAAGAATCACGATACAATGGCTAATTTCTAATAGGAAACAAATAATAAATGACCTTTAATAAAAACAGATGTTAGACAGTGGCTAGTAGGCTTAGAAATTAATATGAATAGGTTGTTTTACACCTTATTTTAGTCATCCAACTTCCTTGAAACAATTATTCAAGTGATTTGAGCATAAATGAGTTTTTCTTGAGAACTATCTTTGAGCTTTTGTTGTGATTTCTTTTAAGCATGATTTTGCTCCATCAATATTGGTTTTATGTGCCTAGAAAGGGAAAAATTAGACACAATGCTAAGTTTTTAAAAAGTAGGAAATGATACATATGGTTTATACTATAATAATGACAATTGACCATCTATTAGCAAGATAGATTTTGTAATTGAAAGAACTTAGAAGATTAATATGCACCTATAATTGTTATATGAAATGAATTTACAAGTAGATCACAACCTAGGCATTATGCATACATGTGCACTCTAATACCTAGAATTTTCTAACAACGTAGATTTAATGATAGAATAATTTTCTTTCAAACTAGGAAAAATTTTCAGTAAAGGTTTTACAATAAATAAGCCTAGAAATAATCATAGTAGTCCATAAAGCATCTATACTCTATTGTTTTGCATATATTATGGTTATCATGTATCATGTTTTTGTTATGATGGAGTTAAAGATATTGAGGTAGAGATAGGTATACTACTAACATTCAGAAATCCAAGATGATGTGGGTACTTAAATCTACATGACTTTCTTATTTTGTAGGTCATTAAAAGAGAAATAAATGGTACATGGATAGTGGATGTTCATGACACATGATCAGTGTTCTTTCACAATTTATCACTTTCAAAAGCAAGGATGGAGGACTCATTACTTTTAAAGACAATGCCAAGGTTAATGTAAAGCCACATTGATAATGTTTTACTTACTGATAAATTAATTCCAAACATTTTAAGCGTTAGTCAATTATATGATAAGAACTATAAAGTATGCTTTAAAGGTAATAAATTTGTTGTTTCAAATGCAGATTTGAGTGATACTAACTTCTAAACTATAAAGTATTCTATGTTGTTTATTTAGATGATACTAACTTCTAAAATAAGTTTTTGATGTCTTTGAGTGAAGTAAAATGGAATTAGAATAGAAGACTTGGACACATAATCATAGATTTGTTGCGACCAGTAAACTCTAAGCAACTAGTGAATGGAATCTAAAGCATAAGGTACCCAAAAAAAATGTACAACATTCCAAATGGTAAAATACATAAGGAATTAATTTTGAAGCAAGAAATTGGTAACAACTTCTAGACCGTTTGAAATTTTACATATGGACTTAAGTGGGCCAACTAGAGTAGCTACTTTAGGTGGTAAATAAAAAAGAAAATAAAAAGAAAAAAAGCATGTTTATTTCATCTATTAAGATTGAACATGGCAAAGAATTCGATAATGACTTGTTTGAATCATTTTGTAATGATCATGACATTTTGCATAACTTTTATACCCTTACGACTCTCCAACAAAATAGTGTAGTAGATAGGAAAAGAATAGAAATTTGCAAAGAAATAGATAGAACTATGATTAATAAATATAATACTTTTCGGTAGAATCCATAGCATGTGTACAATATAAAATTAATATAGTTAACATTAGACATAAAACGGATACAACCTTGTATGAGATTTAGAGAGGTTAAAAACCAAAAATCAGTCATTTTAGAATCGTTAGTTGTAGGTGTTATATTTTGAGCACAAATGATAGTTTAGGCAAGTTTGATCCTAAAAAATCAATGAATGCATATTTTTAGGTTATTCTTTTATTAGTAAAGCATATAGGGTATTTAATAAAAGAACCTACATTATAGAAGAATCTATTTTTGTTTTTTTTATGAGACTAACCGTTTTGGAAAACAAGAAAGTTCTTGAAGATGATGATGTAGGTTTATTCAAGGAGCTGAAAAAGCTATATTTTTAAGAAAAAGATGAAGGAAAAACTCACAAGATCTAAACATTAAACCAATGTAAGAAAGGAAGGATGAAGAGTTACTAAGAGATTAGAGATACAAGAAGGGTCATCCTTCCAACCAAATAATAGGTGATATTCAACTTGGGGTATTTACTTGCTCCCCTTTCAATTTTTCTCATCTTGCTTTTATGTCTTGTATTGAACCTAAGAGTATAAAAGAATCATTAGGTGATGACAATTAGGTTATGAGAATTGGGTTCTACCTATGAATGAGGAATCAAATCAACTTGAGTGGAATGTAGTACTTAGGCTTAAGATCATCTGATAATAGGTACAAAATGGGTGTTTAAAAATAAATTAGATGAATAAGGCAATATTGTTAGGAATAAGGCTAGGTTAGGTACAAAAGGACATAATTAAGAAGAATTAATAGATTATGATGAGACTTTTACCCTTGTAGTTAGGTTAAAAACTATTAGACTTTGACTTACATTTGCATCTTACATGGGTTGTAAATTATTTTAAATGGATGCTAAAAGCACCTTTTTTAATGTTTTCATACAAGAAAATGTTTATGTTGAACAACTCCCTAGTTTTAAAAAACAAGACACACTTGAGCATTTTTTTAAATTATCTAAAGCTTTATATGGTTTAAAATATGCATCTAGAGCATGGTCTAATAGATTAAGTGCATTTCTTCTTGAAAATGGTTTTGTAAATTGGAAAGTTGATACAACTTTATTTATTAAGAAAAAGAATATTTGTTAATTGTTCAAATTTATATGGATGATATAATATTTGGTATTACTCATGAGTCTTTATGCCAAAAATTTGCTAAGTGTATGAATAGGGAGTTCGGTATGATCATGAAGGGAGAATTTAACTTCTTTCTCAAACTCTAAATCAAAAAAATGAAAAATGACATATTCATCAACTAAGTCGAGTATACAAAGGTGTTATTAAAAAGATTTGGCATGAATCAAGCAGAGTTGTTGGGCACTTCAATGAGCACACTTATAAATTTGAACAAAGATGTGGATGTCAAACAATATTGAGGTATTATTGGTAGTATATTTTTTTAAACTGCATGTAGGCCAAATATCATCTTTCATGTATATTTATGTGCTAGATTTCAAGCATCACCTAGGGAATCTCATTTTTTAGCTATTAAGTACATTCTTAGATACGTGGAACATTGCATTTAGGACTTTGGTATCCCAAGAATACAATTTTAAAATTAGTTGGTTGTTCTAATGATAATTATACGGTTAGCTTATATATAAAAAGTAACTTTAGTGCATATCAATTCTTAGGTAATGCATTAATTTCTTGGTTTAGAAGAAGACATTATTATATTGCATTGTCTACAGTAGAAGTGGTATATATAGCCATTAGTAGATGTTGTATTCAAGTTTTGTGGCTTAGGCAATAACTTAGTGATTATGGTTTAGAACTTAATAAAACTCCCATTACATGTGATAATACCATTGAAATTTGTTTAACTAAGAATCCCATATAACATTCTAGGATAAAGTATATAGAGATCAAGTATCTTTTCATTAAAGATCATGTTCAAACCGGTGATGTAGAAATGCATTTATAAAAATTGAGTATCAATTAGCAGATGTTTTCACTAAACAATTGTGTGAGGATAGATTTTGCATAATTAAGGGAGTTAAGTATGACTGATGGTTTTTTGTGATTTTTAAATAATTTCATAATTTTATTTTTTACTCTTTATGGATTAAAATGTTTTAATTTTGTGTTTTTTTTACATATGTAAGTATTTATGCTTATCTTTATGATGATTCCTAAAATAGGGAGAGATGTATGTGATGTATGTTGTTGTATAAAGAGGAAGTAGAATTTTTCCTTTTAAATCTTTTAATTATTTTTAAATTTTAGTATAATGCATGAAGTTAAGGGAGTTACCAATTTAGGCGGAGATGGGGGTTTCCAATTGATTTGTTAAATTTTAATTTTTTTCAATTGGTTTTAAACAAATGGTTATATGATTTTGAAAATGTAGGGGGAGTTTGTCATTTTTAAGAAGATGATGTTTTTTGTATTTTTGTGAAGTGTATTTTTTTGTTTGGAATAATTTTGAACTTACTACTATGATTTGGAAAAGTTGAATTTGAGTATTGAATGGCAATCATATGATGTCGAGTAAGTTTTAATGATTTTTTTATATTTTATGACTATTATATCACATGGTTTTGTCATCATAAAAAAGAGGGAGATTGTTAAACTAAGGAAGTTCTTTATTTTGAAGATAAGAAAACATCAAATGGACTAATGTTTTTGTGTGTTTGAAGCATCAAAAGGCAAGTGTAAAGTTGAAGTGATAGAGAAGATGCTTGGGTTTTAGAGAAAAATTGAAGATCATGGAATCGATTGATCAAAACTCAAGGCTTTAGAAGAGTTAAGATAGAATTAATATAGGTTATAACTTGTAATCTTCATTATAAGTCTTATTTATAATTTTTCTAGTTTTTTTTAAGTGACTCACTTTAGGCATGGAACATTCATACTTTTGAATATGCATATAGGATCCATAATCAAGAGGAATTTTGTGTGAAAAGTTTTCAATAACCTTCTTGATGATTTAAACAAAATTTTAGGAAGGTTTTGGATGGGTGTGTAAATTTTAATGTGTTTATAATGTAAAGATAGGTTTGAATTAAGTTGGAATTTCCTTAGAAATTTTTTTTGTGTATTTCTAGGTGTTTAATGATGGTTATAGGGGAGTTCAACAGTGCTTGGTACCCCTACTATTATTCTCTATGTACTTTCAAGAAAAAGAGATTTTGGGCAAGGGCTAGTAGACTTAGAAAATAATATAAGTAGGTTGTTTTACACCTGTTTTAGTCATCCAAGTTTCTTGAAAGAAATTATTCAAGTTATTTAAGCATAAAAGAGTTTTTCTTGAGAAGTTCTTTTAAGCCTTTGTTGTGGTTTTTTTAAACAAGGTTTTGATGCATCCTTATTTTGTTTTATGAGCCTCTAAATACTAAAGAGTGCTTAAGTGATACGATTTTATAAGTGTAACTTTTGAGATTTAGATTCATTGTGAGTTAAGGTTACCTTTAAACCTTTGAAAATGGATTAATAATGTTTTCACTGAGACTAGAAAAAAGATTGCATTTCTAATGATTTTTATTTTGATTATAGTATAAAATCTCAACAAGGTTTTGTTAGACTAGACATAGGAGAAAGTTGATCCTCTCTGAACAATTATAAATTGGTTGTGTCCCTCTTCCCCTTACTCTTTACGTTGATGCTCTTAATTTTCAAGTTGTATTTTATTTGATTTATTATGATTATTGTAATCCAAAAATTATTTTTGCATTATTGTTGGATATACAAGTGTTTTTCGTGATATTGAACATTTTAAAATTGTTTTATTAAATTGCTTAAATTGTTATCTATTTTCTACAATTGTTATTTGTTTTTCATAACCAATTTTCACAAAGTTTTAAAGAACTTTAAGTGCGTTTAGGAATTAATTATAGAAATTTTAAAGCATCTAATTCACCTACCCATTTTAGGTGCCATCTAATACTAACACTTATGTTTTGTATCAAATGTTACATAGTTTAGGTAATTTACTGGGGATCCCATTAGCTATTTTCATTATTCCTCCCATAAGGAATGTCATGCAGTTCCCCCAGAAGGAAAAGACTTTATTTTTTAGGATAACTACGATGATCTTAGCTTATTAGGGAGTTAATTTCAAGGGTAAGGTTCTAGTCCATTCTTTAATGACTATTACATTTTCTATTTTGAAGACTTAGAACTACGACAAGTTATGAGGTTAGTGGGGCAACTTATCAGTGCGCATCCTTTTAGAAGAAATAAGAGTGTGCCTCATTTTAGAAGCAATAAGTAATTCATATCCCCTTGTACTAATCTTACTGACTTGGAGGATATACTTGTTAGTCTTATTAAGCCCACATAGACCAATGCTTCAGAGGATATACTTAATGGTTGTATTAAGTCAACATAGACCAATCCTTGTCCTTTATGTAGTATAGGTCCATCAACCCATATGTCATTTTTAGAAATTTCCTTAGGTTTGATTCATGAGTTGTTGTTTGGTATTGGTGGTAAACTTGATCATTAATAGTAGCAAACTGACTAGATACGGGAGCATATCAGATCTATAAGTCTGGGGTCAAATGGTTGGTAGAGTTGTACACTTTTATTTTGCTTAACCTATCTTTTATCTTTTTGGTTTTTCTAGATTTTATTCTTTTTATGTTTCTTTTGGTTTCCTTTTACTTTTCATTTAGGTTGTACGCATCAAATTTGGAACCTACTTAAACTTAATGAAATTCTAGGGGAGCTTTCTATTCTATTTCCTTTCCTTTTTATTTATTTATGGATGAGCAATGAGGACAATGTTCACTTTAAGTTTGGTTGAAAGGAATGGGATAATTTATTAGGTATATACTTTAATTATTTTCAGTTTTAGATGGTGATTTGTTTGAGATATCTCATTTTTATAATTTTAATAATGGTTAATTGATTGCTAATTTATATGCTTTGATGTAATTGATGTAATTAACGTAGTTAGTATTGATTAATTATAGCTTTTTTTAATATGAATTACATGATGAAGTTAATGCTTTGTACATGTTATTGATTTCTTAGGGAAGCTTTATAAGGATTTTTATGTGAATTTAGACTAAGGTGTTCAATTTAAGTGATTTTTTGTTAAATTTTAAATAAGAAATTTTTTTTAATTAGTTAATTGAAATTTAAGCAATAAATGAAAGTGAAGTAATGTGTATAAATGATAAGATGTAATATAAAATGCACTTGCTTGGATAAGATAAAACCTAAAATGCACTTATCCAAAGAAATTAACAAGTAATGAATGTGCAAAGGCATGATGGGGTGTTAAAAGCACATGTCAATTAAACTACCTTGGAAGGGTTTGCATAATTATATTTATGGGTTTTTTAAGAATTAATATTATAAGTAAGAGTTAGTCTTGTTATGTTTTGTGACCACATGTATTAATTTGAAATGGAAATTAAATTAAACGATGATATGGACTTTTGTTTAAATTAAGGGATGCTAGCTATGTGTATTGCATTGGTATGTGTTGAGATGCCTAGTTAATTTTTAGCTACTGTTAGAATTTTTCTAAATGAGTACATGAGTAGTTTTTTTAGGACAAGCAACAACTTAAGTATAAGGAAATAGTTAGTAGATAAAGTAGATGATTTTTAAGAGGTATTATTTGATATTTTTACCCATTTTTAGTATTATTTATGCTATTTAATAGTATTTTTATTTGGTTTCAAGTTAATTTTCTATTTTATGGTCTAAGTGCATGAATTAGATGAATTTTTAGGAATTTAGAAAGAATAAAAACATTTATTATAAACAGTGTCATTGATCTCTTTACAAAGCACTAATTTGATTGTAGTAAAAAAATAAAAATTAAAAGTTGCTATTAATTGCATCGTTAATGTTCCTATACACCACCATTCAATGTTTAAGTAAAGTCAGTAAGCAAATGGACACAAATTATATTATATTCCTCAAGTTCAAGTGCCATTTTACTTCTAAAAAATTTGGGTTAAAGGAGAGTTTTAAAGGCATAAAGGACTAATCTAACCATTAGACATGTTTAAGGTTTCAAAACAATGGCATCCATCATCCAAAATATATAAAACAAAAATTAAAAGAACAGAGAAGAGGTCAATTTTCTTGAAAAGAAAGTCAACCTATGTAGAGAGATAACTTAAGTATTAGTTTAGTTTTCTTTTTCTATTTTTATCATTGAGTTAGTGATTTAAGATTCCCAAGGAGTATTTAAGGTGAATAGAAGAGAGAGATTTTAATAGGGATATATAGTTGTTTCGATTGCATCTTTCACTCTTTCTTTTATATTAACTCTTTATTTTCATCAATTAAATATATACTGTTTGATTATTTCATTAATGAATATGCATGTTTATTGTGCTTTATCTAAGTTTAATAAATTAGATAGTTATGATTGATAATTGGAATATTTAGTATAATTAAGTGATTAATTTATCTTTCTTAAATTAATCACATAAATTAGATTATTAAATAGTTTAGGGATTTATGACCATTGGCTCTTAATTGTTGGAAAGTTAATTAGTTATCATAATTGAGTTTAGAAGTGGACCAATCCTTCATAACAGGGAATGTAAATTTTTTTCTAACAAAAGTCCAATCATGTATGCCCTCTAATGTGCTACACCCTGCTTAAGAATCTCTCATTAAGGAGCGACAATATTAGAACCATTATCATTAGATGGAGGGAAGAAGGTCAACTTAAAAGGCCTCAAACTTATGTCACCAATAACATGGCACTTGATTCTTTTTAAGGACCCTGAGGTATGGAAAGCATTAGCAAGATGCAATTGGGCATTTGTTAAAGTTGGTTGAATGATTTCAACTATTCCTTTAGTATAAATAGTAAAGGAATTGCCTATGGATTAAAAGGGAAAGTTAGAACTATGAATTTGAAAGTTAGTTTCCATAAAAAGGTAATTAAGAAGGAAATTTATGGAATGGTTGAACTAGATTAGATATAATTAAAGTTAAAGGAAAGATAACATAATAGATGAATGAAGGGGAGAAAAAATTAGGTGGATAATGGCAACACAAAACTTGCACTAGTAGTAGGAATGTAAGCCATTGGAATCCTAAAATTGCTAAATTGTAAAAAATTACATAAAAAATAAAGAAAAAGGTAAGATGTAGAAAGATATAGGAGAATGTTCAAAACAGGACTTTATGATGAATTAATGGAAATATATATTGAGAATATAGAAGGATCAAACATAATCACCTAAAGAGTAAGAAGTCTAGCATAACAGAGACTACATAACAGTGTACCACATAACTTACACAACTTAAACCACATTAGAAGACTTTATTAACTCAAGTTGAAATAGGGAGCATAGGCTTAAATCAAGGAAATATAGAATGAGATAAAGCAGGGACCATCAGATAAATAAATTGGTTTATAGAATTTTGATCTAATAACACAGTTAGAATCTAAATTGTATATATTGCTAAAATAATTCAATCTGATAATGCAGTTGAGTGTTCTCTCTTCTCTAGGGTTATAAAGGCCCCAAGGATATGGCATTAGATATTAAAACCTAGTTAATATGTCGTCTGGAGACCAAATTGAGGAAAAATCATCATAAAAAACCTTAGTTGTTGATAGGAATTGGAATCTCTTTTCAAAAAACCAGCATCACTACAATGGAAAAATATTGTTAGCTTATGAAGGATTTCCTACACCACCTCAAAGAAAGTATGACCTTACTCAAACAAGTACAATTTAGGATGAAGGGATCATCCCAACTTTAGCTATAGTATGAGGTAGTAGAATTTTCAACAATTACAACCTAGGGCATTACTCCAACAATAGAAAAATAAGACCAAGCATGTCTCTAGAAGAAATTATTTGAAGACTTACCATTAATATGAAAAAATTTCAACATAAAAAAATGACGAGTATCTAAAACATGGAAAATCAAATAAGTTAACTAGCAAATACTATTAGCAAATTGGAGCATTCATAAACTATAGTAAATACAATTACCTTGAGGAATGGTAAGCAGTTGGAGAAGCCTAAGAGATTAAGTAGTAAGCAAGCATTAAAGAAGGACACCTTGAAACAAGAGACAACTCCATAAAATGACATTGACCAGTCTGATGGGTCAAAGAGTGAAAAGCACAAGACATTGGTGACATAACCTCCTTTTGTTACAAGATTTACTAAGTCTAAAAGGGAGGAAGAAGAAAAGGAGATTCTGGAAGCCTTTTGCAAAGTTAAGGAAAATATCACTTTAATTGATGTTATTAAATAGGTACCTCACTATATAAAGTTTTTCAAGGAATTTTTCACTAACAAGAAAAAGCTGAAAGATAATGAGAAGGTAATTGCAAGGGAGAATGTTTTAGTGGTCCTTCGATAAAAATTACCTCTAAAATTTAAGGATCCAAGTATGTTTACTTTCCCTTGCAAGCTAGGTAATTTGGCATTGAAAAAGATTTATGTAATCTAGGTTATTTCGTAAATGTCATGCCTTTATCTATTTATTCGTTAGGAGTGCTTATTCAACTAGCGAACATATCTAATGTATACTTTGGATGAGTGTTAAAAGATGTCCTTGTGTAAGTTAATGTTTTGGTGTTTCATAATGACTTTTATATGTTAGATATGGAAAAGGGAGGTTCTCCTAATTCCATATTGATTTTGTTTAGAAAACCATTCGTTAATAAATCTTGAATTAGGATTGATATGCATGAATGAACACTTACTATGAAATTTGTTGGTGAGGTTATTAAGTTTAATATTTATGATGCCGTGCAATATCCTACTGATGTTTCTCCTATTTTTGTTATGGATGTTTAACAAACTCTTCACTCTTAAAAGGCTACAAAATTTTCAAGGGACTTGTTTGATTGACTTCGAATTACAAGTCATAGTTTATGAATTTGAGTCAATGAAAGCACAAAGATATGTTACACCCCACATTCATTTGTCTTTATCTTATAAAAAACTTCATCTCTTTTTGTGCAAGCACTAAAGTTACACCATTGGTTGATTATCTAAAATGTGCACAACAATTTGAGCATTTTGGAGGAAGAAAAGGTGCTTTGGGAGCTTGAAGAGCTTAAGAAGCAATTACGATGTGTTGAACCAAGGTGGTTATAATCATGTGTTTTGATGATGACAAAACATTATTCTTACCAATGCTTAAGTCTTTGATGTATAAAGTGTAAGAGCATATATGTGGAGCCTAAGGTAGAAGAGTCATTTTGAAGATAAGTAAGAAGATGATCAAGAGCTTGGATATCAAGGAACAAATGATAAAGTCAAGTTTGAAGATCAAGAAAAGAAGATCAAGTTAGTTAGGCTTAGAAAAGGTCTTAAGTTATAAGTCTTCTTAATCTTAATCAATACTTGAAAACGATTCTAACATTTGCATGAACAATATAGGCATATAAAAGTTGAATTGTGGTTTTAGTGATTAACTTGATTTGATTATGGCTTTGACATATCATGAATTGAATTAGAATAGAAATTTAGGCTATATGTTTCATAATTAAGAAGTAATGTGATGAACTGTTTTAATGTATGCTTCTTGATGATTTTAAGTGAATTGAATTCTTAATTGAACTTATTTAAGTGTGTTTGACTTGACTTTGGTCATAAGTGTGTTGTGATTTTTGGTTGATGGAAGGTTTAAGAATTTATTGAAAAAGGTTTTAAAGTTGGTTAAAATTTTTTTTCAATTTTTGAGTGATTATATTGTTTATTTGAGCTTAATCTTTGCAGGTTAGTCAAAGCTATCCAGGTTTGAGCATTCTAACTTTGTACTTGATTCTGATTATTAAATTGATGTGCTAAAATTGTGTTTACTGCGGTGATTTATTTATTAACATATAGATTGATGTTGTAGTCGGTTTATTGCATTTAATTGACATCATTTGGGTGACTAAATTTGTGAGTTTATAGGTTAAACTCTTAAGACTACATATTTTGGATAGATTTCATGTTTGAATGTTTAATCTGAATATTTGATAGTTTAATAACGTTTTTGGTAATTTAATTAAGTTTTTTGTGATATATTGAAGTGTTAGGAGGCTTGTTATAATTTTGGTTTGCCTCTATAATTTTCATAATTGAGTTTATTACACGAGCATTAAAGAAACACCATAGAAGGCGTGTTTTGTAACTTAAATTGGGGGATTGACTTTGGTTGTTTTATAGGCTACTCTTTGCCTTCAAAAATAGATTTTTTAGGTTTCTCTTCACCTAGGATAAAGAAGATTTGGATTGTGTTAATCCTTGATTGTGAATTGGATTGGTTTAGGTGTTAATTGTGCATTAAACAATCCATATTGCATTCTTGCATTTAAGCCCTTATCTTGTGTTGATTTTGATCAAGGTTCAAGAAGCTATATAAGCTTGTGTTGAAGCTCAAGGGAACTTGGTTTAGGGGCTATCCGTGTTTGACAAAAATTGTATAATTTGATTATTGTTGTATGGGTTACTCTTCACCCGTTTAAGTGAGATTGTGATAGGTTCCTCTTGGCCTTGAATCAAGATTGGTAAAGGATCCTCTTGGCCTTGAATCAAGATTGGTA
>JAOXYD010225476.1:0-18530 GCA_028565735.1 Pinacopodium congolense
CAATCCATAGCAACAGAAACGATTAGCCACACATTTGAATCAAAACATACAAGATATGCATCTTAAACCACATACTTTAATAGATCTACAAATATGAGCTGAATAAAGTAGTTTAGAAGTTAAAAAACATGTTTAGAAAGCTTCTGGACAAGTCTTGAACTCCTTAACTTGATCTGGACATCAACACAGCTTCTAAATCCATAAGATCTAGCAAGAAAATCAAAGAACATTCAAGGATATACACATAAGAACATGAACTTTGATTAATGTGAAAAAAAGGAGAAAATAAATAATGATATAAGTTAGAAAACCCCCTATGATGATTTAGAAACTCAAATACATGTCTCAACAACGTTATCCAACAAACAACAACTCAAAATACACTTTAAAACTCGAATTACAAGTGTTTGAAGCTTGAACTATCTAAGAAAATGTAAGAGAGAATCAAGAGCTCTCTATCTAAGGTTTGATCTGAAGTCTCTCAATTCCATGCATGTTTTCTCTGTTTTCTAGGTTATATGTAGACACCCTGGACCTTACACATGTGTTAGAAGATAGTAGAATGAATTAGGGACACGCTAGAGTTGAAATCTTCAAGATTTAGAGGTGAAATTATTGACTTTGGCAACTAACAGCATCTTGCCTCCAAGTAACAGCACCCTGAGAGCGTGCTGTTAGTGCTCAAATTCTACAGCAACTAACGACCCTTTGATTTTCCACTAATGGCACCCTGCAAGGGGGCCGTTTATAATTAGAACCAAGGGATTTCCTTCATGTTTTTGGTCCAATCTTCATCATTAAGCTCCATTCTATAAATTAAACATAATAAGACATTAATTTAACACTTAAGCACTGAATTAGGAGTCAAAATTCAACAAATTAACCATTAAAACTAGATCAATTTGACCTTAACAATTGATCAAAACAAGATAGATTGATCTAAGAGTAATTAGGGTAATCATTCGTCTAATGGGTATAGGTATTATCAATTAATTCAAAATGATTTGTCTAATTATCACCCCATTCAACTTTAACTTTAGGCTCATACCATTGGTAATGATACCATTGGTCCTATTGCCTCCACTTCTTCTTAATAACTCAAGTAAGCTACCAAAAGATGTCCCTATACACAAACAAAGATGACAACAAAAACAAAACAAAGAAAGAAATTGATAAACAAAAAGAGCATAATAAAGAAAAACACAAACAACAAAAACCTCTAGAATAACTGACCCCAAGATCCCTAGTATTATAATTTACTTCCTCAGTAATTATGCAAAAAACGTGATTGTAGTCTGCCATACACAAGATTAGCCCAAATTGTTCTATCTTTTAATGCAAAAAATAACCATTAATTTAGGACCCAACTCTTTGGAAAGTGCACCAGTCATAATAAGTAATATAGAGGAATATTTTTAAGACATCGAGTATAGAACCCACGAGGAAGTATATATGTGATTGTAAGTACTAGGTCAATCGGATTATAATTATCTAGAGGACTCCAAATTATAGATTAAGAAATAAAAGTACAAAATTAACTTAGGAAGCCTAGAAAACTTCCAATATATTGTGAAAGAGTTACAAATTGCTTTTCCTAAATTATCTAGTTAAAGCTTTGGTGGTTTATGATTTAATTGATGGATCGGTGATGCTTAATCTAAGGTATCTTCTTTAAATCAAGATAGTGCTATTTTTAAGACATTAGCTTATCTCTATTGGTCCTATGCCAAGGTTTGGTTATGCTTCAAACTTAGGTAATAGGCTTAAAGTTTAGGAAGTCTAATACTAAATCTCCATAATTCAAGACTAGCATCCTCATGATTAACCAAGTCTTTTGATTATTTTATTGATTTAAATCACATTGTTTATTGATTTTTCTAATAACCTAGGTACAGATTGTCAGATTGCAGATTATCTGATGGCAATATCCTAAGTGACCAGTTCAAGACAAGCATTAAGCATTCAATAAAAAAAGATTAATTCACTAATCATGTATTCAGAATTAATTACCATAATAAATCATCCATAAACCCATTTAACAACTTAGCTAAACTAAAATTAAACATTAAGCACATAAATTAATCAAAGCTAACAAAATAAATAACTTAAACAACATAAACTTTGATTAATTCATAAAAACAACAATAATACACAAGATTAAGAATTTAGATATCACCAAACAAGATTATATGATGATAATCTAACTAAAAAATACATGATTATGCTGTTGGATCTACTATAGACAACCTGCAAATTGAATTTACAAACATTGAAATAAAAACTAACCTAAAACTAAGCTAAATCTGAAAACAACTAAAGAAACGAGTTTTTGATCCTAAGCTACTTGGTTTTTGAAGCACTGAGACGTCCTTTATTTATAGGAGAAGTAGCAGGAGCAAGTGGGGAGACAGGCAACTGTAATTGTTGAAGAATTTGCTACAAAACCGTGCCTACACTCTACAACGGTAGGCATCGGTGCACAATGAAGCCATTGAAGGATGAGCAACCCATCGTTGATAATCTATTTTTGACTCCTTCAACGGTAGTTTGTGGAGTTCAGACTTGGATGATTTTGCTTCCTTTTTACTCAATTCTCCAATTCTTCACATCAATCTGTAATTTAAACATTTCTAAACATAAATTAAACATTTAAGCACATAAAGGGGAAGTTTTATATCAATTAACAACTAAAAACACTATAAATTTGGCCCCTAATAATAGTGCATTGGTGAGGCCAAAAACCATGACCAATATTTCTTAAGCGGTCATGGTGGATTAGAAAGGCGATTTTCTCCCCATCTATTTCCCTCATTTAGACTTGATGGTATCCCAAACACAGGTCTAGTTTAGAAAACAAATAAGCTTTATGTAATTCTTCCAATAGTTTATTAATTATTAAAATTAGAAATTTATCCTTCACAATTATTAAATTCAGTACATAATAGTCCACACATAACCGCCAAGAATCATATGCCTTCTTGATTAAGAGAATAGAAGCTGAAAAGGGAGATTGGCTGCAACATATAATTCTTTGCTTAAGCATCTTATGCCACTAACATTCTATCTAGTCTTTCTAGCCATGAGGGTAGAGATATAGGTGGACATCAATAGGTCCCACTTTTGATATAAGAGATGTGTAATGTTCATAGTGGCGTAGTGATGGCAAACCTTTTAGAGTGTTGAATAAGAATTAGAATTCATTAAAGACTTGAACTCCTTTTTTGCCACTACTAAGAAGCAATATATTGATGGTGGTTCTTATCCCAATCAACTATACTTGCAAATTCTGCCACCATCTTCATATTCAAAAAGTCCTAGAAAATGGAGCCAAAATTTCAAAGCCAATTAACTCCTTATAATACACCAAATCTATAAAAGGTAAAAAAAAAAATACATTTAAATGAAAAATTTAGGATTATAACCAAATCAGAAGCATTCAACAAACTCCCAGGCTACTTAACATTTCTCCATTAGCCACTCTTCCCTATAGTTCAACTTTCATCTCCATGGGAATTTGCAACTATTTTACTAAATCAATAAAACTATACGTACTACCAAAATTAATCAAAATTAACAATGGCTTATTATTGAAGAATCACTCCACTTTTTTTTAGACTTCTACATTCCTATAATCACATGGAAGGAATTTTTTAGTTCTATTTCATTAACCCTTTCCATCCAGAATAGCCTTTTACATAGATTCAATGGTTTGTACTATTCTTTGTAATTGAAACACAAGCCCTTAGCACTCCTTTCTCTAATTTATGCTTGATTGAGTTTTTTTTTACAAAAGGTGTTTGCTGATTCACCCCAAATAAACCCTTTTAAGATTAACTTTCCTTAGTGCGTGGTTGGTATCCCCTCCATTCATAAAGTTGAGCCAAGCTTATGGCACTTAGTTCAACTTTCACCGCTATTGCTTCCTTTAATCCACTAATGAAAATTTTTGTCTCTTGTTCCTACGATAAGGTACTAGCTCAGGTTGCTAACTGTTTGAAATGCCTTTGGTAATCCTATATAGTCCCTATCTATATCACTTATAGAATTAAGCTTGAGCTTGGAATAATTCCAGTCGAAACCAATTAGAAATTGTATTAAAAAGAGAGGAAAAAGGACAACTTTTATCCTAAAAACCCTAAACACCCTTACTTCACCTACTGCTTACTACTGTCCACTATTTGTTCATTTGGAAAATCTTTTATTTTATTTCTTTTCTTCTTCCTTTTATCACTTTTGTTCTTTCTCACTAGCCAATAATACAATTGTTCATTATCTCCACTATTTATTTGCAACGCTAGTGATAGAAGAGTAGCCACTATTTGATACCCTTCATCATAATGCCATAATGGTACAACTTGATCATGAGGTAATAACTCCTTCTAAAATCATAAAATCCTTTTGGAAATAATGCTCTATGTAATTTCTCTTAACTTCTCCTTATATAAAATTTTTGTAAACTTGACTTTTAGATTAGTTATAGTTGGTTAAGTAACCATATTTAAATGGGTATTTGGGTTTTGAGTTATGATTACTGAGAATGAGTAATGACTTGTGAACGAAGAGAGCATGTTTTGGTGTCATGAACAAAATGAAAGATAGAGAGAGTTGAGAGAGAAAGGGAGAGTCAAGGGAGAAAAGTGAACAATAAAGTAGGAGAGGAGATAAGCAAAATAAAGGGGAGGAAAAATTTTAAAAAATAAAAACATTAAAGTATAATGGGAATTAATCAATAGAACAAATAGATTAATCCTTTATTACTTTTAGTTTAAATTTTACTTGATTAGAAATTTGGGATAATTAGGTTCAAGTACCTCACATCAATTGTCAAAGTATATATTGTATAGAAATTAGATAAGTGGTTAACTAAGGTGTATTCTTATTGCGTTATTTTTGTGTATTATATGTTTTTTAATAACTTTGTGTATTATATGTTAATATAAAATTTGTGTGCAATTTAAATTGAACATGATGTGAATTGGAAGGTTTATATTCAAGTTCCTGTGTTGTAATGATAATTATTTTAATTGCATGTTTACATAATGTGTTTTCATTTTGTGTGAAAAGAACATGGTTTCGATATAAAGTATGAGTTATACATGATTATTGGTGAAAAAAATATGATAATGACCTTATGAGTTATATGCATGGTGAATTATGATTGATTAACAAATGAAGTTTAGAATATTAGTACTTGCCTGGGATAATATATGTTCAATGATCATGAACTTATGATATGAGTTCATAATTAATTGCTAATTACTTTTCCTTATAATAAGTGCTAGGATATTCTAGGAGTAGGGATATCCTGTGTAATATTTGTTTGGCTTATGTCGTTGGGACAAGTGTCAGGTTATTACAAGAATAGGGATACTCTATGTGTTATTTGTTATATACCTATCCTCGAGACAAGTGCCAAGATATTTCAAGTATGGGGAATATCTTATGTGATTCATTTTTAAGAGACATTTTGAATAAAATTAGCAAATAAACTGTTGAGTATAACTTTATTTAGTGAGAAGGGCCCTAAATTAAAATGTGAAACTGAATGAGGAACAGAGGTATAAGAATGAATAGAAATATTTATAATTGTTATATACTGTGATGAAATTGCTTGCTTGAAAGACTTATGCTATAATTGATGCATTATGTGATTACATTAATTGCTTTGCTTGGATAAATGTCGATGGGATTTAATTATGAAAACTACATATATGAAAATTTCTTATCATTATATATATTGTGTGTTAAGTACCTCTTGGTTAACCCTCATTGAGTCGACAGCTCACTCGTCGCTATCTAATTTTTCAAGAGATAGATTATAATAACTGACTCTTTCTAGTGATCATGATCTCGCCTCATATTCTGTGATAAGTAAGACAATAATGTCATAATAATTTCTTTTAAAATTTTCGTATATATTTTTAGATTAATATTAAATTGTGTTTTCTATTGTTATGTTTTTTATTGGGATTAGATAGCATTATTTAATTGATTTATTGGAGTTTAAGGTGATTAGAGACTTGGAATACTTTAATGAATGGAATAATTTTTTTACTATTAATTGTAAATTAAAACTAATTGAATGTGATATAAATACGATGGTAAAATAGGGGAGTTATATTAAGTGATATCAAAGCAACTCTATGCTTTTAGGGATAGACTTAGTGGATAAGATCTAATAATTGTGTCTATATAGCTTTCATCATAATATTCATTAATGTGATTACTGGTTAATAGGTAAATGAGAAAGGGTTGGTTAACTGGATTCATACTCCAAATCAAGGGCATCTCAAACGAGGATAAAGGTAGATCAGGGCCATGTAGAAGTTAGCGTTGGGACCACATTCCTTCTGATAGGGTCTCAACAATAGAGATATCTTACATTATCAGGGTATGCTCATCAGACCGTTGTAACATTTAAGGATCATTACTATCATTTTAAGTAAGGACTATATATAAAGACTAGGTTGAGACTCGGTGATGAGACAACTTATTTCAAAAAGTTACTAAAGACTCCAATTAGGGTGGAGGAGGTCTTACCAAGGAAGAAAAAGCAAGAGATGAAGAGGAAGAAAATTGCATATAAAGTTGTCAGCCCTATGGCACCCTTGAGGGGGTGAATTGGGTTTAAAACTTTCTTTCCAAATTAAACAATCTAAAAAACTTAGCCTAATTTTAATTATATGAATTACAAAACCAAAATTCAACCTATATGATATGCTAATGCTTATATCAATATTAATCAAATTCAATCAATAATAAAATAAACACAAGATTATAGAAATAAATAATGAAGGATAAGAGATGAATACTAAGATTTATAGAGGTTCAATTACCCTAAAGATAGACTATGTCCTCTCTCTAACTACTTGTTAGAAATTCACTAAAAGCAATCTTACTTTAAATAGGTGAAGAGTAACCCCTTACAACTTGCTTTCAAGGGTCAAGAGGAGCCTAGTACAATCTTATTTTAAAAGTAAAGAGTAACTAACAATCTTGTTCACAAGGTTCAAGAGGAACTTTCATAATAATTTTGAGTTATAAGGGTCAATGGGAGCCCAATATAATCTTATTTATGTAGGTGAAGAGTAACCCTTACAAACTTAACCGAAATATACAATTTTGTTCCATAAAACTAACCCCAAATTCAGGCTACCGAAGCCTCAACAAAGTTTATATAGCTAAGTAAAAACTTGATCAAAATCAAAGCAAGATAAGGGCTAAAATGCAACTAATTTAATGCTTATGTCATATGCTTTCCCTAATGCTAAGATATACCATAAATCAATCCAATTCACATTCAATGATTAACACAATTCAAATCTTCTTTATCTTAACTAAATAGTAACCTATTAAATCTATTTTTAAAGGCAAAGAGTAGCCCTATTCACAATTAACAACTACCTTAATCAATTCCATAAATTATGTAACTAAATCACACCTTAAATGATACATCAATGAAGCTCAAGCAATAAAATCAATTCTAAAATTTTAAGGGAAAAAAATATGACAAGCCTCCCTACACCCCAATAGATCATAAACAACTCAATTGAAGCACTAAAAACATGATTATAACATTAAACAATCAGATTGAATCAATATAAATACAAGCTATCAAATTATACGATCTTAATATTCCAGCATAAAAACCAACGATTTTAACAAACCAAGTAGCATGCAATCAACATAAAAAACCTACTATAATATTAATCTCACAGTTAACAATAAATTACAATAATAAAAACAAATTTAGAGCTTGAAACGGATGAATTGAAACAAGAACAAGCAAGAACAAACAAACCTAGACAGCTTTGGAGCAACCTAAAAAATTAAGCTTAAACAAACAATATAAAAGCTTAAAAATTGAAAAAAAAAATTCCAACACACTCTTGATAACTTAAATAAATCTAAAACAACAAATTTATAGCCATAAAAATAGATTTAATCTAAGGTTTTAAACATTATCTTGTTCCGGTTGTTACCGGCTGAAACATATCGTACCGACTAGAGAATAGAACGGCAAGGGGTGCCTATCGTACTAGAAGTTAGTACCGGTTAGTACTGATTGTTTCGGATGGTACCAACCAGTACCAACAAGCACTTAGATTTTTGGCACCTACTAGGGACTTAAGTGCAAAATTAAAAATTTTTTGACAAAAACATTACAACCCCTCCCCCTTTTTTTGGCTTTTGCTTATGCGATTTGCATATCTCTCTAAGTCTCCAGTGCCTTTTGGGTCCACCGTGTCGCTCCTTTTTCGATGTTGGACGCTTGTCCACCCTCTCTAATCTCCCTTAGACACTTCCCTCCAGTATGTAGACTTTGGCGTAGACTCTGGCAATAGCTTCTCTCCCACACACTATGCCAGTCACTCATCTCACACAACAATATCATAAGATTTACTTGTCTGGTGATGAAGAGAGTTGGGATACATGATCTGGGAGACGATTGGAAGAGTTGATGGCATGAAGAGCATGTTGTCTCAAAGGAAATGGCCAACGATGATGACCAACATTTTAGAAGGTTCCATGACAAATGAAAGTATAAACCTCCTTGGTAAATGAGACATAAAGAATAGTTGTCATTAGGATTTTAGGGTTTACACCCAAGTGAATGGTTCAGATAATTTGTGAATATCTTTTTATTTATTTTAACTTTTTTTATTTAATTAATTTTAGTTTGGTGTTTAGCTTGTAATATTGAAATATGATGAATGAAAACGAAAAATTGTTGATTTTTATAAAATTAAGGTAATTTATGACAAAATTATGCTAACTTTTTTAAAATTAAATGAATTTTTATTAAATTAAAAATTAAATTAAATTAATTAATCCATCAATTACATATGATTTTATTCAATTTTAGACTCTTAGAATTTGAAAATTGTAATAAATTGATAATTATTTCAAAAATTAAATTATTATAAATACAATTAGTAAATCTTTTTATATTAATTTTAGTTATTTTTATATAAAAATATGTGAAAATTATTAACAAGAATAAAGATAGACTTGTTATTATATCTAATTTATATTATTATTGATTTTTGTATATAGATTAAAGTTAGGTTGAAGATATATAACACAAATATAGTAGGATTATTTTGTAAATTTTATAAAATTTAGGGACTATTTTATAATTTTAAAATTTTATTCGAAACAAAATCGATATCAACTAATACCGGTATAGTATCATACCAAAATTAAATTTGTTACCAGTACCGGTATGATATTTAAAACATTGATTTAATCACTCAAATGCAAGAATAGGCGATGAAACATCAAAATATAGACAGGTTTGATGTCTATGAACAAATGGGATTGAAATCAACGAAATAAACTCCTAGAAATACAAACAAATGATCAACCAAACTTTTAAATATATAAATAACATATAGACAACAAGATTGCAACTCCAAAAACAAAATTAAACTAAATAGATTCAAGAGGAAATAAGATGAACACTAAGAACTTAAAAACTCAAAAGTTTTTGGAGTAAGATGGGTTTCAAGGTTTATTATTCTCTCAAAATGGCATTGGTAAACTCACAAAGGGTTTAAGACTTATATATATATATAGGTGTTAGAAGAGATTGAAGTCGTTTGGTGTAAAAACTAGTCGTTAAGGTCATAAAAATTCATTAGAACCCGAGACAAAAACTAGCCGTTGGAGGTGCTATTGTTAGGGGTTCGATCAACTGATGTGTATAGTCGGTCAACCAAACTATAAGGACTGGTCGGTCGATGCTTCTTCAGAAGAAATTTCAAATTCTATAGATCACATAAAATCGAGAAAAAACAATTTTAAATGAAATTCTTTCAACTTCAATTCAGTTCAAATAAGTTTTAAATCGTTCTAAGACTACAATATGATACTAAGATATATAAAACATGATTAAAAACACAAATTGCCTTAGTTTATAATAAATTAAACTTTAGTTTAAAACCAAAACAAAACAAATTCATAAACCCTTAAATTTTTTTCTTTTTCTCCAAAGCGTATTTTAAACTTGTTCTATTAACAAAATTTATTCAAATAACACAAACATAAAAATTAACCTATCATTTAGAACTTTTAAAACCTAAGTTTCTATTCCATTGGTTTTCAAAATCAGCAACCTTCAAGTCATTTATAAACCAAAATAAATAAATTCAAACACATATACATAACTTCAAGTAACATTTCAATTCATTAAACTCATCAAGAGTTATACATTTACACAATTTATCATATTACTTCTAGATTATACAATTTTATGCTAATGAAACATTCTAAGATAATTCCTAACAAATCAATGTCATATTCAAATTGAATTAATCACTAAAACTACAATTCAAATCCTAAATACAAATGTTAATGCAAATATGATATACAAATGTAAGAGCCATTTCAAGCATTGAAAAATATCAAGTTTATGACTACATATAAGACACTCCTAAACCTAACAAAACTTGATCTTTACATCTTGATCTTCACTTTAATACTTCAATACTTGTTCCATTCTTCATTTTCTTGATGAAGGCTCTTCTACTTTGACTTAAGACATGTCCTTGCACTTTAAACATTCACCTATCGTACAAATATATAAAAAATTGAAACATTAGTAACAAAGATGTTTTGTTATCATCAAAACACATGATTGGAACCTTTTTGGTTCAATAAGAGTGGAATCAAGTCGATCATCAAAGAGGATAACCTAGTATATAAGTTCAGTAAGGAGAAGGGTGGCACGATTTTCAAAGGAGGCAACTCTTTTAATTTTATTAGATCCATGACTTCTAGTGAAATTGAATACATTTCATTTCATTTCCATTGCTTGTAATATGATCGCATCTTGATTTCTTAAAATAGAAAATTTTTCTGTTTTGTCAAAATCTTACTTCTCATTTGGAAAGAAAACTATGTACGTCCTTCTTTTTGTGTAAACTCCAGATGTAGGCTTTATCCTAACTATTTTATCTGGTGTATCGAATTCTTTTATATGGGGTGTGAGAATAAGAAATATGGTTTATTCTTATGTTCATTCGAACCTTCCTTCAAATTGTGTAGAAATTTGAGTATTTGACATGTTTCCCTATTCCTTGTTTGGGGTTTAATTAGTTACAACTAAAGTTACTAGACTTTTCCTATTATTGTCAGGGCTAGGTTTCATGATCCTATTGAAGTTTTAGTGGTAAGTTAGTCTAGTACAATTTTGGGGTAAAAAATAATGGGAATACTTGAGTTATCAATCATTTTATATCTTTTAGAGTTCCTTATGCTAATATTTCCTTAAGGTAAGCCTAATATTATGGTATACAGAAGTATGCCAAATTGGCAATTTCTTTTTCTTCCTTGACTGGACAAAAGATAAGCCACCTTGTGGCTAATGGCATGGTGCTCATTACATCATAAGTATTTGTAGGAAGGTTTTGAAAACAATTTTCAACTGGTAATACAAATACAATCTTGCTTGTATTATATAGCTTAATAACTATGTATAGTTGGCACTAAAAAATAGTAAAAAAAGTTGTTTTAAAACTGTATAAAAAACATTTAACTAAGCATCATTTAGCAAATCAAATGCCAGACATCTAAAACACCTTGCTTAGTTAAGATTGGCTATTGTCCACCTTGGCCTTATCTTTTGTCGTGGTTAAGCTTTGGGGCTTATCAAACTTAGCTTATTACTGTATTTTTAGCTTGTCTTTAATTAGTAAATACGTAAAGTCTCTCAAGGAGAGAAGGCTTTCGTTAAAAGATATCTTTGTGAATATTTACACATTATAATTAGATGGCTGCCATAATTGCTATGATTGTAGTATTATGAAGCATTTAAGAGATGGATATAGAGATCAAATTGTCTACTTTAATTCTTACATTGAAGCATATATTTGAAGAGTATTGAGACAAATAGAAAATTAGGGATATAATATATTTGGTAGAAGTAATTAGGCGTTGGGTAATGAAGGGGTGATTTTTTTTTTGTGAAAGTATGTGTACTCACTAGTCATCATCATATTCACCTCCACCTTTATCTCCTCAATAGTAATTATGGTAACTCATTATATTGTTTATGCAATTTTCCTTTTTTTTAACATAGTGCGAAGTTTTACTTGCCTAACATTTTTTTTTATTGAACTAAGATTGATCACGTGTACCGACAATGATACATTATTTGATTAGTCATTTTCCAATACTCTCTTTCTAGTATAAGTTGTTGCTTCAAATTAAAGATATAGAACACTCTTAAATGATGTTTTTTTATAGTCGTAGTTCCACTTAGGAAAGGTTTTTGTGGTTCCTTAGAGTGAAGATTTGACCTATTGAATTTGTTGTTTAAATTATGATGGCCTCATAATTTTTCAAATATGTTATGTTTCAAATTTGTTCTTAAGGATGAGCAAAGCCTCTCTTTAAAAGATTGTAAATTTCCCTATTGTAATTTATCTAAAAACTTCAAGAAAGCTGATTAGTCACAAAGTGGAAACAAAACTTATAAAGGTTAATTGAAATGGATCTCAATGGTTTATAAATATTAATTAAATTGATTATCACTTGATTATAAATTACTTACCTATTATGAGTTTACTCAAAATATATAATTTTCTTATATTTAAATTAAAATGGAATTACAATAAACATGATTAAAACTCATATGAAAGCCCTACACGTATAGTTTAATTACTCGAGCGAATTTTTTAATTTAAAAAGTTGTAGGATATCATTGCGATAAATAGATTATAATTTCTTTAAAATCTTGCAAAGAATGCTTAGATGCTATTTAAATTGAATTAATTAGTTTATTTTAAATAAATTTATTTTAAATTATTTATCTGTCATATGATTTATTTAAAATAAATTATATGACAGATAAATAATTTAAAATACTTAGTTACCTAAAATCTTATAAAAGATTGAAGTTTATAAATACTGGTTGGTTTGTTACTTGATTTTATTAAGTTACTTACTTAACCTATACAGAGAGACATTATTTAAGAGTAATATAAACTACGTGTTAGTTTATGTAAAATGCACAAAAAATGATTTCTTCACAATGATACAAATTTTATTTTATTTTATCTAAACTTATACTTTTATTTGCTATTATTAATAAGCATGATGTTCAGTATAAGCTATATTTGTATAGCATATTATTTGGCCAAAGTATACTAAAATAAGAAAAAGGAATTGTTGAACTAAAAGTTGGGTTTACTTTTGTTTTGATGATAACAAAACATCATTACTAATATGTTTGTTGAGTTGTTGTGCTTGATAAGATAGGCTTGATAAAAATAATTCATAAAGTGTATGATGGAGATTTGAAGTGCATGGTGGATCCTTGAAGATGAAGAATATGCTTGAAACTTATGTTTAGGCATGTTAGAGTTGTATGAAAACTAAGTTGATAAGGAGAGAAGCAATGGAGTTGACCTTGAAGTTTGAAGATAGAAGATCAAGTTTAAGAGTATAATTTGATAGGTTGTTATGAGTATGTTTGTGTAAGTCTTCTCTTTGGTCTTATCATAGGTTAAAAGGGCTCACATCATGTATATACATTCATGTTTAGTATTTGTATATATGATGCATAATCAAGAGGTATTATAAGTGTTTGTTGTGTATGAAAATCCTTTTAATGTATGGATCAATGCATGTGTTGGTATTGCATGTGTTAAGCTACAAATGAATGAATAAAATGGTATAATTTATGTAAATTTATTAAAGGATGGAAGAATTAGTAAATTGGTTAAGTTGGTATGGCTTATATGATTAAGTTTTGAATTGTATGAATTGGATAAAGTTTGAGTGAATTGAAGTTGTATAAATTGAAATTTTGATTAAGTATATGATTGTATGTATTAAGATGTTTGAAATTCTTTAGAATAATGTGTTAAGAAAATTAGGTAAATTAAATGAATTTAGTTGTGTTAAGTTTGTATAATTGCATAAAATATGTTAAGATTTGTTTAGTATTGATTGGCATGTCATGGAATATGTTCAATTGGATTAAGAATTGATTTGGAATGAGTTTGGAATGGATTGGGCCAATGTGGGCCAAGAAAACCAATTACATTCTTAAACTAGTTAACCAATGGTAGATATATTGGTTAACTAATCTACTTGCATTGGTCAACTGAAGGTGGAGATATCAGCATACCAAGGGGCAAATTCTTTAACGGTAAAGTTAATAAATATATGATAACGGTACATAGACATTATACAACTACCAAGAGATGAATTTTGGCTATAAATGATATCACCCAATTATACATCTTTTAGACATGTATTCATGATCATTACTTTAGGTTTGAAAGGAATTTCCATATAATATTAGGTGCATATTTGATTAATTCTTGAATAAGATGCTTCTTATGTTACTTTTGATGATTGTTCATGTTATATAGAACTTTTGTGAACATTTTAAGGTGCTTTTGGATCTATAAGATGTGTGCGATCAATTTAAGACTTAGAGCATCAAGTTATGAGGCTCCACACCAAATATCAAAGTGATATGATGAATTATGAAGGGGGCACAAAGAAAATATCATAACAAACTAAGTTGGAAAATAGATTTCGTACAGCTGACTTTGGGAAGGTATTAGGTGTACTTATAGAGCTCAAAATGTTAAAATATTTTATAGAGAGCTAGAACACATGTGGGGAGTTTGCATATGAACTTTCGTAGTAATTGGAGTTTTGTAGATATAGATATAGTAAAAAGATCGAGTAATGCTAAAAGCTGGAAAAAGCTGATATGGCAAATTAATGGGATGACACGTTTAATTTTGTTTTATACTATTTTGGACAATAAAGGACGTCAAGAAATCCTAGAAGCTATAATTATGATCTTATGACACATCCAAGACAAAAATAAAGGGTTTTAGAGAAAGAAAAATGTGAAGAAAATCAAGAACAAGGAGGACAATCAAGATTTAATAAGTGCTATCTAGATTTTTCAGTAAAGAGAGCTCCATCATCTTCATTAGTTTATCTTGCTTTTACTTCCTTTTTTATGTTTAATCTGAATAATATTTATTTGAACATGATTATGGATTTCTAAATATATTTTATGGATTTTTCTTGAATTTTTTATCTAATTTTTACTATATTGATTTAATGCATAGTTGATTGTGTTAATTGTTGAACTTATAATCACTTCGAATCGAAAGATTGTTTTGATTTATTTGAGTTAGGGTGCACAACGAGAGTTGGTAGCTTAATAGACATATAATTAACTGATTAATAGGTGATTAAAGAGATATCTTGATTACTTGTTAATCGTCCTTAAGATTGCTTCAAATCCAATTGTATTGTTTAGGAGAAGTGTTGTGAACCAAGAGGTTACAATTCAACTTCTAGGTATTTCAATTGGAATTAATTGGTTAGATCTCGAGAGAGGGTAACCAACTATTGGATATTTATAATCAAACACAATTAAATCCATAAGGTAAAAAGAAGATAAACAAATATAGAATAATCCCTAAGTCTCCACTATTAAGTATCTACTTTTTTTTGCTTTCTTCTGCAATTTATTCATTGAGTTTGTTATTTCAATTGTTTACCCTAAACAAAGTGCAATTCAGATTTTTAGGTGTCTAGAATCAATCCTTGTGAGATCGATATCAGTTATACTATAAGTTACGACCTGTATACTTGCAGTGTAGATAAAACTAGAAAACATGTTTCTAGTGCTATTACCAGGGATTATTATTTTATCATCTTATTCGATTTAAGTTCTTTTGATTTAAGGATTTTTAACACTTTTCTTGTGTGATTGCAGGTGCATCACACAAGAGTGACTAGGAGTTCAAATAAGCTTGAAGATGCCGAAATTTTAGACATCACCAAGAACGAAAAAGAACTTTGGAAAGTGAAGTGCCAAGAATCTCTGGAAAGAACAATGGCGGAAAATAAGAATCAAGATGAGCACCAACAAACTCTCATGGACTTCATGAGGCTTGGTTTCAATATGAATCAATAGGGTATTACAATAATTTTAAGATTAAATTGGCGCAACTAAACATTGTTAGCCCTGTGGCACCCAAGAGGGGGGTAAATTGGGTGTTTAAAAATTCTTGCAGAAATAAAACACTTTAAACACCTTATGCCAAATTTAATACAATGCAATCTCTAACCAAAATTCAACTTAAATGGAATGTCAAACTTTATGTCAATATTAAACAAACAAAAATGCACAAATATAAACGAGACAAGGAAGAGAAGAACACAGAGATTTATAGAGGTTTGCCTACCCCAAAGATAGACTTCATCCTCTCTCCAACTACTTGTTGGAAATTCATTAACAACAATCTTGGTTAAAGGCCAAGAAGAACCTTTACACAATCTTGATTTAAAGCCAAGATGAACCTTTACAACAATCTTGATTCAAGGCCAAGAGGAACCTTTATACAATCTTGATTTTAGGATAAGAGGAACCTTTACACCAATCTTGATTCAAGACCAAGAGGAACCTTTACACAATCTTGATTCAAGGCCAAGAGGAATCTATTCAATAATCTTGAATTCTAAGGTCAAGAGAAACCTATCACAATCTTACTTAAATGAGTGAAGAGTAACACGTACAACACAATCAAATTATATAATTTTTGTCCCACATAGACATCTCCTAAATCAAGTTCCCTTGAGCTTCAACACAAGCTTATATAGATTTTTGAACCTTGATCAAAATCAATACAAGATAAGGACTCAAATGCAACAGATGCAATATGAAATGTTCAATGCATAATTAAGACCTAAACAAATCCAATTCATAAACCTAAGATTAACATAATCCAAATCTTCTTTATTTTAGGTGAAGAGCAACCTATCAAATCCATTTTAAAGGCAAAGAGCAGCTTATACCCCAATCAACAATTAACATAAATCAATTCCCCCAATTTAAGTCACTAAACACACCTTCTATGGTGTTTCTCTAATGCTCATGCAATAAACTCAATTCTGAAAATTCCAGAGGCAAACTAAAATTATAACAAGCCTCCTAACACTTCAATATGTCATAAACAATTTAATTCATTCAATAATAATGTGATTATAGCATCAAACAATCAGATTTAACCTATATGAACACAAGTTGTTAAATATATATGTAGTCTTAAAGTTCTAGCCTATAAACACACAAATTTAATTAATGACATGATGCAAATTAAATGCAATAAACCTACTGCAACATCAATATATATGTTAACAATAAATTGTAGTAGCAAACATAATTTTAGAGCATCAATTGAATGATTGAAATCACATACAAAGCTAGAATGCTCAAACTTGGATAGCTTTGAGCAATCTGCAAAGATTAAGCTCAAACAAACAATATAATCACTTAAAAATCGAAAAAAAATACTAGCTCCTAAGACCTTAAGTTAAATCAAAACAATAAATTTCCACACTCAGCAATTGATTAAAAATGAGAATCGAATTGTTCAAAGGTGCTGTATAGAAAACTTGACAGTTTTGGGCAGTCTGTGTTCTTTGATCTCAAACACAAGATTTGAGTGCTTAAAAATTGAAGTAAAATATCATATATACTCTTGAGACCTTAAGAAAAACGTCTATAGTAATTTTTAATCAATAAAATAGTTTTGCAAGCTCAAAATTGAAGAATAGAGAAGTTTAGAAAAGTTCAACCAAAACAGGGACAGTTTTGGTATGTTGATCTTTGAAAGCTCAATACAAACGAAATAATGAATCAAAAAATCAAATAGAAGCTTTTTTAGATTAGTATATATCTAAACTAACATAAAACATAAACTTTTCAACATAAGAAACTGATTTAAAACATGAAAATACAAATTTAATAAAAGTTGTACAGAAAATAGATAGAGCTTTGAATATTTGAGATATTTGATCTTGTAATTCATTTTTCAAAGGTTCTAAACTTGTTAGAAATGTTTAGGAATCATATATATAGTGTTGGAAGAGGTTTGGAGTCGTTAGAAACAAAACTTAGCCGTTTGGGAGGTTAAAAAGTTGTTAAGTCCGAAACAGGAAACTAGATGTTAGAGTCTGAATGATCAACGACGTACTCTGGGCTGATCAATGACGTCGTTATTTCAAGAACAGCCCACTGTTGATGGCTTCTGGAAAACAAGGTATAACGGCACCTTCTGGACTCAATAACGGTTCTGTTTATCAGATGAACAGGCCGCTGTTATGCCTCTAAAAAACATGAAAAATACTTCAAACTAACTTCAAAGCTTTTCAAACAAATTCCTAACATTAATTAAGACTTTAAACAAGTTTTAAAACATAATTCAAGGCTGTTTAAATCCTCAAAGCATTTCAATCAATTCAAAACATAAGAATTGCCTTGATTATGAAAACTTTTCATTTTAAGTAACTTTTAAACCCTTTTAATCACTTCATATATCATAAGTTCATAACACAAAGATGTTCAATTAAATTCAGACATATATAAGTAACTTCAAGCAACAATTTAATCAACTTAAACATATTAAACACATTAAAACAATTCATGTTGCATAAACACATCAACAATTAGCCTATATGTCACCTAATTCAATTCCTAATAT
>JAOXYD010225515.1:0-18525 GCA_028565735.1 Pinacopodium congolense
GGGGGAGGGGGGGAATTTCCATAAATCAAATATAATGCACAAATTTCCTTAAGCTTTAAAGATCAAGGTAAGCTAAAGAAAAAGTTTTTAGTTATTCTTACTCTAATTAAGCATCAACTGTGCTCCACTTAACTCTCTAAACGTCCAAAACTCAATTATTCATTCTAGTTTCAATCAATATCACTCTTTTAATAAGTTAATCATCAATGAATGGGTTCACATCTCTAATAATCATAAAAATATTAATTACAAGAAATCAAGATGGAAAAACCACAAATTCAAGGGGAAAAGGGTATGTAATTCCAGAACTTATAACCACCTATATGAAAAAGTACTTAAAACAATAAATCAACATACGAGTAATATGAAATGATGAGAATTTCATGTGATAAAGCATCCTAACCTGACAATTAAACTCATAAATGGTGAAAAATGTTATCAATTTGCTTAAATATGTCTTACTCATGCATAAACCTTAAATCATGAAATAAACCCAGAGTTCCAATTGTTTAATAGAATATAAAGAACATATCTTGTGGAATTGATGAGGAATAAGTGGATTGATGCACAAAAGTTGCATTTAAAAGGTTGAATTGGTGTTGGTATAGTGATAGATGATGAAATATGAGAGACGAGAGTGAAAGAATGTGAAATGATGGGTGAATGGGTTGGGTGAATGTTAAAAACACAAAACCCCACCCTATTATAGGCAAGATCATGATCGTGATCTTACACATGACTTTGTACATTTTTTAATTATAAAAAGAGTGCTAAAATAATCTAATTCGTTCTGTATGCTTGTAAGGAGGATGTAAAATTAAAAAAAATATATGTAAAAAAAACAAATAAATGCAACTAATTCAAAAGTTAAAAAAATACAGCCCTTATGCAACTAATTCAAAAATTAAAGTAAAAGGAACTAGAAGTAAATTAAGAACAACAAAATAAGTTATGGTTTGCCTCCTATAAAGCACTTGTTTAATGTCTTTAGCTCGACAACCTTTTTCTTGTTCAAGTAATGTGAATTTTCTTACCCTAAACCCTGTTTTTCTTATAGTTCTTACTTTTGAAGCTCTTTCTTCCTACTTTCTCATTCTTCCTCCATTCATCAAGCTTTATTACATTTAGGCTTAAACACCCCTCTCTTTTACAAAGCTTGAGGCTTGGCACCTTCAACAAATCAAACTCCAAGGATTCAGATCCTATTCCTTTTCAAAACACTCAAAGTTCTATCAATCACTTTATTAAAAGAAGAAGTATATGACTACTCATTCAAATATGATTTAATAGTTTCAAAATTAGAGAAAATAATTGATTCATCTTCAATTCTAGAAGTTATCTGACTTTTTAAAACATCAATTAATGTTTTAGAGGTAGCTAGAAAAAGCCTTCCTAAAATCAAAGGAATTTTATCTTTATCCTCAACATCTAGGATAATTAAATCAACATGGAATATAAACTTATCAACCTTTATAAGAACATCTTCTATTATTCCCACAGGATACTTGAGTGATCTATCTACTAACTGTATGCTCATCCTAATAGTCTTTGTAATCTCTTATCCCAATTCACAAAACAAATCATTGGATATGAGATTTATACTAGCTCCTAAATCAACTAAGGCATCATGAAGAATAAACTATCAATTGTATAAGGGGTTAAGAGATTTCCTGAGTCATTTAACTTCTATGGTAGATTTTTAACAAATATGGCCGCATATTCTTCATTCATCATCATCCTAGAAATCTTTTTTCATTTTCTTGTTCAAAAAAGAAAATGTTTTCTTTAGTACTTGCATAGGAGGTTCAACCAAATGAGTGTTCTAATCAACTTATTAATGGATCTAAATAAATACTTATATGCTTCTCTGGTTGTTCAACATTTGTTTTATCAAGGATCAAACATGATGGCTCATGTCTCTCCTCTTCAACTTCCTTCTTCTTCTTCTTTTATATATTTCTCCCCATTCGTGACCTCCATATCTCCCTTCTCATACCCTAACAACATCATATTCACTTGCTCCCATGGATTCTTCTCAATATTACTAGGTAAATCACCTGGTGGTCTCTCTAAAACACTCCTCTTAAATTGCCTAACTTGGTTCTCTATACCATTGATTAACACTTCAATGTTCAAGAACCTTGCATTTGACGTGACAATACATTTAGCAAGTATCTCCTCCAAGCTAGCTTATTTGTTCTATTTTGCTATGGTTGAAAGCCAAATGAGTGATTTTATCCTTGTTGACCTTGAGCTCTCCATTAAAATTTCAGATGATTTCGACATCCTAAATTATATGTATTTCTACGTGAGCTATTATAGTGATTTCCCATATAGTCTACTTCGTCTACATTCCCTCTAACCCCAAATGAATGGCACTCATGATTAGGATGGCCTCCTCTATAAAAACACCATGCCATCACTTAAGTTGAGGTAAATGACATTATAATGTACTCTAGCTTCCTTTTCAAGGCCTTGACCTTCATTGCCAATGAAGCTACAACATCTATACTATGTGATCCTCCATTAGATTTAGACCTCTGTCATGCACTCTCCTACTAGCAAGTGCTAATGGTGATGTTCTCGAAAAGTTTCTGGAGCTACTCAAATGTTAGTGGTGCCACCAGAAGATGCATCGTTCAACTATTTTGTTGCAAAATTCAAGCTATCATAAAAATTTTACATGAGCAAACCCAAGTTAAATCCATGGTTTGGGCACTTCCTGAGCATATCCTTCTAGCATTCCCAATCTTCATATAAGTTCTCTTGCTCCCATAGTTAGAAAGAAATAGTCACGTTATATAATTTAGCTAAACAGGAGGGGGGGAATACTTGGTAAGGAGCTTCCTCACCAATTGATTCTAAGATGTGATAGATTACAGTAAGTTGGAATTTATCAATAATTTTTTCTACTTCTTTAGGTAAAATGGAATAATCTCAGTTGAATAGCCTATTCGATAAACCATTGAGCTTAAATGTGTCCCAAATCTCTAAAAATTTGGTGATAGGGGCATTAAGATCTTCATTCAAATTCCCATCAAACTACTTATCATTCTATAGCATTTGAATCATCTATTACTTAATCTTGAAGCTCGTATTCTCTACCCTCAGCCTATGTATAAGTACCTTACATTGAGGCTCTTGAAAGATCTCCCATGGTTAAAGGCTCTTTGGGTCTTAATTCTCTATCCATAATGTCTACTTATGATTCTTGGACCATAAACTTTGTGTTTCAATCTTATTTCTTCTCTTTCAAGCCCCTTTTGAATGTTTATTCCACCTTTAAATCTTGCTCTACTAAGTTTGTAGGGTGACTCGTAGTCATATAAGAAGACACCAAACCTAAAAAGTTCAAGAAAGATTTATTTAAGAAGAGTATAAGTGTAGAAAATTAAAGAATTCAAAAACTTAAATAAACAAAAATGAGAGGAAAGTAATATGGTTAGTATAACAAAGAACAAAAAAAATTAAATAATGCCGCATTCCCCTAAAATGGCATAAAAAACTTGATGGTTTATGGATGTACTTATGTTTTAAATAAAAAATAAACCAAGAATCAAACTTAACAATACCACAACATGCAATGAGGCTAGTGTACCTATTGCTACATAGTAAAGCTATGGTCAATCAAAGCATCAAATTCACAAGGATTTCTATTATCAGTAAAGTTCTATCTAGCTTATCTAGCTTATTCGATGTGAAAGTGATTGATTAATTTGATAAAAAATAAACGAAACAATTAAAATAAACACCTAAGATAACTCATATGAATTAAACAAAATTATGAATGTAGGATCTAGGTAATTAATCCTTCTAAGATGCATTTATATTCATTATTAATCTTAATTTAACATGTTTACAAGATTTATTAGACCATAGATTCCCTAAGCTAAATCACACACTCTCTCAAGTTTTGCAATTCTATTCTATTTGAACAATCAAGCAAAACTCTCTCTATCTCAACCTATCAATTAAATGCATTAATTTTTTTTGTAGAACCTATTATTTTGGCTAAACTCCCACCTAATTCGAACATCTTATGTGAGCATATCGCTAGGTCTACATGTAAGATGCAATATTTATAAAGCAACTTAAAACATATATTTGATTTCTCAATTCAAACATACAAAATTAAAGCAATGGAATCGAAGTTTACATTTGCATAATATTTAACAACCAATGACATAATACCCATAAAAAATATAACATAAAATCTAGAAATCCATTGTTAAATTAAGATAACAATAAATACTATGTCTTAATGTTTATAAACATCTGAATCCTATGAGAAACTTAGTTCCAAATTGTTGTACTACTCACTCCTAGTTTACAATAAATACTACCTCTTAGTGTTTATAAACATCCAAATCTTATGAAAAATTAGGGGATTTTTAGTTGGATTGTTGGTTGTAATTTTTTGTTATGGTTATTATATTTTTATATTGATTATTGTATTTTCTTTTTCGATTTCTATGTTGTATTAATGTGTTTTATTTATCAATTTTTGTGTTTAGAAAAACAAGAAATAAAAACCAAAAACCAAAACGAATCTAAACAAGGCCTTAGTTCCAAAATGTTGTACTACTCACTCAAATAATCATAAAGAGGAGGGAAATAGAAAAGCTCATAATGTAGTGTCTTGAATCCTTGACTCTTTGATGATTGATGGCTAAAATCCTATCTTTGATATTAAAATTAATGCATTTGGATCCTTTCTTATCCTTCAATATTAGGCGAAAACCTTCATAGATGGCTTGTTCTTTCTCTCTTAATGGCTACTTGGGATAAGACTTATACTATTCTTGTTCGCCTTCATTTCCTTCCTAGATCTTGGTCTTGATGTATACATAAATGCTTACTATTATCTCCTAGGTTATAATTTTGAAGTTTTTTAAAATAAATAAATAAATTGAATTAATAAGGAACCAATTAAAGAGTTATAAACTTAAACACCAATTATACCACTTATAAACAACCCTCAAAGATTAACCACTCAAACCAACATTCAAATGCCCAAAAAACTTCATCTAGCTTACACAAGACCTTATAACTTGAAATATAACAATAGGAGCTTCACTACTTATCTTTTAAATAAAGACATAAATATACTAAATTATAACTAAATGTGATTAGCTTCCCTCTTGCTACCTTGCTTGACCATTCCTTAGCTTCCAATTTCCTAGCAAAACTAACAAACAGTCTAGACTTGATATATAAATATAGAGCACCTATCTTATCTAAGCTACAAAACTTAAAGAAAACTCTAGAGAATTTCTTCTGCCTATCCCATATATCACGTTGTTCCTTTCTCTCCTTATTGAGTACACTATATAGGTGAAACCAATCCAATAAGCTACATAGTCTCTCTTAGAAAGGTTGCAAGGGTGAGAGGACCACTTAACAATTTGATTCCACTCCTCTAGATTTGTGTAATTGTTGCATAAATAATCTCTATAATTCTTTCTATAGAAGATTAGCATAAGAACACTTAAATAATAGATGGTCCCTTAACTGATATTCATCACTACATAGACTATATAATCCATTCGAGACATGTGAGCCTCTAAAACTATCCAAAGTTGACATTTTATTAAGAATAGATAGCTACAAAATAAAGGAGACCTTTGAAATCATGAATGGAAACTGTACCAAACTATATCAATGAATAGGAGAATAAACTCAAGTAAATAATTCCTTATATTATTTTTTGCTTACTTTTATAATTTGTAAGGTGTACTTGAGAAGGGTCCATTATATATGTTTTTAAGACATGATTTGATGTGTTTTTACCCTTATCTTGCTATAAATTTGCCCTATTTATGTATATTATTGATGAAAATTGCAAGCTCATGTTCAATTTAGGAGTTTAATGCAAATTTAGCTAAGTGTGAGAGATTTTACTAGAAGATCATTGTGGTCTGATATCTAAATGAATCACCATTGTAAATTGTAACTAAAGCCATTAGTTTAATTGTTATCACTAATGATGCCATTATGGATCAAAATAATTGACATTGACAATTAAATTTCAAATAGAAGAATGATGTAACCTTAGAATAGCATCATTGTACACTGACTTCAAGGGCTATTATACTCTCTAAAAGCATGATCTAGTATATATTTGAAGGGAAAAATAATATTTTACTCCCTTTTTAAACCTAAACTTAAGATAATTGAACGTTAGTAGCTAATAAGAGAGTTCAACCTCATTAGTTAGTCTTTTGTATTGGATTTTAGGTTTTTCTCTTTTCAAGCTTTCTTTAAACTTTGAATTAGAAACTCAAATAGTGACTTTAAGTTTTCTAAAGAGTGGATCAAGGGGTTGTTATTGGAATTATAATTGGAATAGTTATATTTTGGGTGTATTTCTTGCTCTTTAACTCTTTTGTAACTTAACTCTTTTATTTCCTCTAGCCCTAGTGTTAGACCCTTCACATCTACATCTTCCATGCCATCCTTAAGAGCCATTCATAAGCTACTTCTATAGATCAAGAGTAAGCTAGATCATCATCATAGTTAAATTGATAAGTTATGGAAGTACTTGAGATCTAGGGATGGAGGATCAAATAGTTATTTAGAGATATATGTGATATTTATACGTGTTTTAATTTTTCTCATACTATGTTTTCCTATGTTTTCATTATTAATGATATTTTGGGTTTATTATCTTTTGTCTCTTATTCCTTTTATTGGTATCTTATACTTTTATTTTTTTAATTAACTATCGAGACTCTCATTATCAAAAGGACAAAATGACTCAACGTTATTAGGTAAGTACAATGGTATTAATCAATTTGTGATGGATAATTATGGTTATGAATTATATATGAAGTTAACTCTTTATGCATGATTATAAATTCTTAGTGAGATTTCCTATGGATTTTGTATTAATTTGAATAAAGGTTCAATTTAAGCAATTCTAGCAAAGTTTTAAAATTTTTGAAATGCTTGAATTTGATTAATTATATTTGAGATTGATTAAATTTCTAAAAGTGTATGGAAAAGGCAAGATGGAGAATAAAGTGCATTTACTAAGACAAGATGAAGCACAAAACACATTTGTCCAAGTTAATTGTAAAATTGAATAAGGTTACATCATGATAGAGCATAAAACATATGTGTCATTAAATCACCTTAACAAATTTTGCATAAACATTTATATAAATTTCTTTAAAATTGGTATTATACATAAGGACAAATTTTATTGCATAATTTTACCATAGTCTCAAATTCATAATTAAGAATGAATTAGGATGTGTATTAGCTACATTAGTTACATTGATTTCAATTAAAGTGCATGATTGAAATTTTACTACCATTAGCAAGGTTTAAATGAATATCTAGATAAGTTTCTTGAGGATAAGTAACAATTCAAGCATAGGGAAATTGATATAAATGTATTATAGAGAATTTTAGGCTACAAATCTACATGTTATCGCAACTACTTCGATATGAAATTGTCCATTTATACATGTTTTTTAATGAAAATGCAAGCTCATGTATAATTAAGGGGTTTGGTACAAAATTGGCTAAGTATATACAATTTTCCAAAAGATTTAACTTTTCTTTTTTTAAGATTTCCCTCTTCATATTAGAAAGTTAAGTACTAAATTTAAATGTTCTAAAGAGTGGACAAAGGGATTGTATCTAGAATTACAATTTAAGACAACTATATTTCAGATTTATTTCTTACTCTTTAACTCTTTCCAGTCTTAACTATTTTTTTATCAATAAATATGTAATATTAAATCTTTGAGATTTTTTATAAGCTTGTGCGCTTAATTTAACTAATAGATAAGGTTAGGTAAGTAGATGCATTAATTTGTTTCTAATTGCTTAACCGTATAAAATTTTTTATTTATTTAAGAGTGTAATTATTTGTTGTAGACTGGTCATCTATAATATATTCATAGGTAATTAGGAATCGAAGGAATCTACCTTAATTGTTATGATAATGATATCATAGTGAAGCATACTATAGCACCTATTATGGAGGTAGAGTTTGACATATCTAAGATATTTATAGCACTTTAATGGGAGTTCGTAATATAGAGCCTCCTTACCAAAGTTTAGTATAAGAATTCCATATGAACATCAAGTAGAAAAAGGAGGTTGAAATTAATTAGATACAACCATTTGTGTAAGGTATACCCATTACCCTTACTAGAGTATACTACCTTATGAAGGGATAATGTAAAACCAACAAAAATCCATTATCCATACGGATGTGAGTACATCTAATCTAGATTTTTCTAACTAGGTTTCTCAAGATGCTTTATGGTTAGGCATGACCACTAACCTTTAATTGATTCCTACTTACCAATTTAATGCTCAAGAAAGGATCATCATTGTCATATTGAGTGCCAATGTTTTACCAAAAGCAAGTGATCTCATTAAAGCAAGTTTTAGGATAGTTATATATTGTACAAGATGCTTCATCACTTAGGTATCATATCTGACATACTTCTAATAGTGTTCATTATACCCAACATAAGGAATGCGGTTTAGATTTAGAATTTAAATAAGAACTTATAATTTCCTTACCTCTTAACAAGGATGTTTAAGGAATTTGGAGTCATTTTCAAGGGAGTCCTAATTTTCCCTCCTTATGTATCATCATTTTATAACCCTACCTTGAAATTGTAGAAGTGTAGTAAGATTTAAGGGAAGTGGTACAACCTATAGGTACACCAATTAAAAGTCGATGATAGACTTAATGACCTATAAGTGCTACGACCTACTCCTAATGAGGAGGAATTTAATATTGGTTTAGATGAGGCACCCACCGAGCCAATAAACTCTCTACTCCGCACCCTTCTCCTATTATTGGTCCCTTGACTTTTACACCTTTAAGCTACCCACGGGTACCATTCTTAAGATACTTATACATATCAAGAGCAAGCTAAGATATCAACACAGGCAGATAGATCCATTTTAAGAGTATTTAAGAGCCAAGGATTCAAGACCTAGTAATTAGTTGGGAATAATTGTGATTATTGTACTTTTTATTTTTGCTTTAACTGTGTTTACCTTTTATTCTCACTATTAATGATATTTGGAGTTAATATATTTTGTCTTTAATTGCTTTCATTTCTGTTTTTAGTTTCAGTTAGCTGACAAACTCTTTTAATTCGAAGGGCACACATGGCTTAATGTTTTTAGGGGAATTTTCCTTGTTCCCATCTCTTTTTATCTATTTATTTTGATTATTTAAACACTAGGAACAATGTTCATCTTAAGTGTGAGGGAGTTAATGAGGAACAAGAATCTCAGTACACTTAATATCATTTCAAATCTAATGGTAATTTATTTGATATTTCATTTTAAAATTTCTTATTGGTCACTTAAATGTTAATTAATGTGCTTTTATTTGATCAATGTAGCTAGTATAATAGGTATTGATTAATTCATTATCGATTATGAATATGCTTAACTTTGGAAGGAACTATAAATATAGTTAACTATTTACGTTCTTAAATTTTGATGAAATTTTATATGATTTTTTATGTAAATTTGAATAAGGAGTTTAATTTAAGTAATTTCTATTTAAAAAATTTTAAAATTTCAAAATGTTTGAATTTGATTAATTTTATTTGAAATAAATTAAATTTATAAAATTTTATGAAAAAAGCAAAAAGGAGCATAAAATGCACTTGCTAGGAGAAAATAGAGCACAAAACACACTTTTCCAAGTAATTTTAAAAATAAATAAGGTTAAGACATGTTTAAGTGTAAAATGCACTTTCCATTGAATTTTTAATGCATGCTGAATGTGCCTATGTTTTAAATAAAAATAAACCAAAGAATCATTAATAAATAATACCAAAAAACATGATGAGATAAACACACTTATCGCTATATAGTAAAGCTATTGTGAGTCCAAGTTGTAAATTCTCGAGGACTACAACTATTGGCGAATTCATATCCTTATTATATATCCTAATCAAAAGATGATTAAATGATTAATTTAATAAATGTAAACCAAATAATCATCAATAAATAATACCAAAAGACATGATTAGATAAATACACTTATTGCTATACAGTAAAGCTATTGTGAGTCTAAGTTATAGATTCTTGAGGACTACAACTAATGTCAAATTCATATCCTTATTATATAACATAATCAAAAGATGATTAAATGATGAATTTAATAAATGTAAACCAAATAAATAAAAGCAAATCCAAAGATAATTTCACATAAATTAACAAGTGATACTAAAGTTAAGATCCAGATTGCTAATCCCCCTAGAATGTGTTTGTATTTCATCACTTAACTTTGATTTAATTGACTCTTTGTATTAACTTAAATCGTAGGTCCCTTAAATTGAATTACAAGCTCATGGTCAAGTTATGTAATTCCTATTCAATTTTAAAAATCAAGCAATTGGTCATACTATCTCAATCCATCAATTGAATGCATTACTCTGTTTTATAGAACCTATTTCTTTAATTAAGCTCACACCTAATCTAGACATCTTATGTAAGCCTATGGTCAAGGACTGCATGCAAGATGGATGACTTATGGTTGATCTATTCATATATTTTATTTGGTCCATATAAACATATGATATCATGTACTTGTAATTTAATTTAGGTGGTCATCGAACATTCAAAGTCCAATCTCAATTGATTCCATGGCAATTTAAAGAAAAATTGGAAATCAATATTAAACAAAATAAATAATAAAATATTACACCTTAAAGTTCATAATAATCTAAATCCTATAATGAAATTAGTTCCAAAGCATCTTAAGAACAACAACAAATATCATAAAAAGAAAAAGGGTAAAAGGGCTTATGGTTAAAGCTCTTAAATCCTTTGACTTCTTTATGGTTCTTGTTGCCAAATCCAGTTTTAATCTTGAATTCCCTATATTTTGATCTCACTTTCTCTTTAATCTTGATAAAAAAACTCAATAGGATGGCTTAAGATTTTTTTCTTCCCCTTAACGGCTACTTAGAGGCTTCGAAAGGGAAAAAAACTCTAAAAAAGAGGCAGAAACTAGGTTTAGAGGAATGGCACTTGACTAAGAAAGGGGTTGGGACACGTCCAACCTCTCACTATCCCATTTATACGACTTAGGACACAGCTGTGTCCTGATTCTAGTTTTTCAGCTTTTATCACTACTCAATCATTTCATTATAAGCTATTCATTGCTTGTCCATTGGCCTTGAAATTTAATGTTTACTTAATAACATGATGCTTTAACTCCTCAAATTGATTTTACTTCTCACTTAATTAAAAAAGTTCCTTGAAATGCTCACCAAATTCCTACGAAACATAATCCATCATATAAAAGCACATAATTAAATAATATAAGATTCTAGATTACATGCAATTATGATTTAATCCTAACATTATCATCCTTAAAACATGTCAAAAAGATGTATAATTAGGGTATTATAAAATGCTCATACAATTAAGTTGTTGCTTGTCATCAAACACTGACTTAAACATTAAATCAAGAAACATTGATCAAGAGTCAAAAGTTAATTAAGTAAAAATAAAAATCAATCAATGCCTTTGATTTAGCTCATATATCACAAGTTTTTCATGAAAAAAAATTATTATCACACAAAATCATACTATTAATAAAAAGGCGATGCTTAATGCACAATGTCAAGCACCTAAGTAGTTTCATATAAATCATCTAAATTAGTCAAGAATGTCTTAAGGCATCATAAAATATATTTTAAATTACACATTAGATTCTCCTTGGCTTTTGACACAAGGACAAACACCATAATTTTCCATGGTTAACTCAAACTTGGTTACCCCTTTTTGGTTAGTTTGAGATATCATTTAGCTTTTTGACACTAATGTGAACATATTGGTGAACACCTCTAATTATTCAACTAGATCACAATCACAAATATTACTAGCTCTAATAATAAACTTCAACCTTTTATTGGTATAAAGCTAGTTGAGTGAAAATTATGCTCACTTTATTGAATCATATATACACAATTTTTTTTCATTGAATTATAACCACTTCAAATTCATATGACAATCCATTTGCAATTTCATTAGAAACTTAATACCATACACCAGAGTCACCCAAAACACATGTAAATCATGCAAAATAAAAAAAGGGAAAATAGGTTTAAAATCATTCAAGGGTTGATCAATACTTAGCTAAATCAAAAATCCCAATTGAATTAGGATACTATAATTAACAATCCACTAATGATAAAAATCAAGCAATCACCATTAAAGTTACAATGATTCAAGTGTATGAATAAAAGATAGAGCATGTTCATCATCCCCCTATACTGAAGCTAAATTATCCTCAATTTAGAGGAGGAAAGCAAATAAATCATATAAAGTGTAAAATGGTAAGAGAACAAAACTCCCCTAAATATTGAAGTCCAATTTATATGCATGAAGTTAGTGGCTTAGAATCCATCCTAGGTGATTGAGAACCTAGAGAAAACTACAGTCAAAGCTTTCCTATCCATTACTTAAAGAATAATTTTAAGGTGCAAGCTTTTCTAAAGGATGGCATTACTATCAATTATTTTTATTTTTTTGGTTAATTATCCATCTTAGTCTAAAACAAAATAAGTGAGGAAATGAAAGAAAAAGAAAATGAAAATGTAAGACTAATAAAAAATTAAAACTTATCTCTTAATCCACAATTATAATCACCAATCATAAATTAATGGTGATGGTGGTAGCGGTGGATGATAAGCTATATGTACTATTCCCACAAGCTTATTGCTACTCCAAGCTCTCCTGCTACCTTTGTTTCTCTTCCTTCCACCTTATCTGTTGCATCGGTTGAAATTCTATCCATCTGGCATCATTTAAAGTGTAGTATTCTCTCAACTCAACCTTTGATTCACCAATCTAGGCACGAAGCTTATCAAATTGGGTAGACATTGAGGGGTTAGCACTTGTGGAAGTTCTAACCTCATCTTTGTTATGCTCCTTTTCATCACTTGCTTCCAATTCTACCCTTGTATCTAGCTCATCTGAAGTAGGTCAAGGTCTTTTAAATTTCAAACCCCCTCTATGCTTTATAACTAGACCCAATTTGGTCCATATTATACAATCTAAGGGATCTGTATTGATCCTCCTCGCTAAATCCAAAGAAATCACACTAAGCCCCAAGTTTATGGCCATCCTTGTTATAGAGGAGGAGTCACTTAACAATCCTCTAGTCTTCTTGCTTTTCTAATTGAGGTGAAGGGCCTATGCAACCCCTATGTTGGATTGTACCTCATAAACCATACACTAGATATGAATGAGGTCATTTAAATTCATCGTTCTTAAGTTCTCATGGAAACCTCCAATGGTGTATGTAATCCCATGATGAGTAATTCTAAGTGTCATGCTTTTTGTCACATGTGCTTAAAAATTCTTACCTACAATTTAGCTCTAAAAACTCAAAGCATCACTTAAAGTTTAAAAGTCTAGGTGAGCATTTCTAGTCACAGGTACGTATTTTAGTCTGTCTATTAGAATTCCAAGGATCATACTAAAGTTCTAACATGACATGGAAAATATTTTCCTCAGTTGAAACCTTATCACATCGTTATAATTTTTTTAATCAAATCTTTCGGTGAGGAATTAGTATAACAAGTTCTAATAAGCTACTTACCTAATCTTCATAAAGGAATACTAACCTCCCACCTTAAAAAAGTATCCTACTGTGTCAAACCTAATTACTCTAAATCCTCAAACACTAGATATTTGTTTGGCTTGATGTCACTTCAAGAATGTGTTAAATTTTTTTGTAGTCTCCAAATTATGGAACTAAAGGACCGTTAGTTCAATCTCTTAGCTCCTAAAAGATGAGGCTTCATTTTTATAATTTCTTTTTATTGTTGCTTCTTATACATGGTTCTTATAAAGATACTAAAACTATTTTAAGGACTTAAATTCATGCTTGGCTTTACAAATCATAAACCATATAACCTATAACCATATCAACACATCATAATGATTATACAATGGTTAGCAACGTTCAACACACTAAATCATATGATGTACATTAATACTTTTGCAAATATATGGTTTATGAATTCTAGACAAGCATCAACCATCAAACTCCCATCATAAGAATGACATGATAAAATTATCGAGTAGGTGTAGTGGGTAAAGATGCTCATAAATCAAACATGATTTATAAATTTCTTTAGGTTTCAAAGAACATATCAATCCCAATTACAAGCCCACATGTCATTCTTAACTTATTAAAACACAAAGTGCCTTCAATTAAACTCTTTGGACATTCTAAACTCAAAAATTCATTCAAATTTCACTCAACATTGCACTTATAGGGTGCTAATCATCAAAAGTGATTTTAAAACTCTAGTAATCATCAACAATCAAATGGAAGCAACCCATATGTTTAAACGACAAATTAATAAAGATGCGATGTGTAATTTTCATAATTAACACATACCCATTTGGAAAATCACTCAAATAAACAAATAAGTAATGATAAAGAAGAGGTTTTTCACACAATTAGGCACTTCAAAGAATATTAGAATTTAACTTGACATTTGCATAACATTAAAAACCGTTGTCACTAACTCTATAAACAAATATAATACAAATCTGAAAATTCAATGCTTAATCAAGAAAACAATGAAATACTACATTCTAAGGTTTATAACAACCTAAATCCTATAAGAAAATTAAGTTATATACATAACAAAAAAAACATTACAATCAATCAATGAAAGAGTAAGGATGGAGAAGCTCATGGTAAAGTTTCTTGAATCTCTTAACTACCTCCTTCATTCTTACTCAAATCCTTATTTAGATGGCTTAGGAATCACCCTTAGGGTATTGGTGGTGATTCAAGGGCTTTTATAAATGAAGAATAATGAGAACATAACCTAAATTAGGTTACAAACTTGTTACAATCTGACTTAGTCACAGCTAAAATCACAACCATGACTTTGACTGTGATATTTGTCCAGAGGGCATAGCCTTCTCAAGCTTTCTCAACTTTGGGCTCCTCTCAGTCATTTCATTATAACTTCTTTTCTACTCATCCATTGGGGTTGAAATTTTGTATTAAACTCAATAACAAGATATTCTTGCTCCCTAAATTTATTCCACAATAATTTCAACTCCAAAAGTTCATCTAATGTCTCACCAAAGTCACCCACAGTTGAGTTGTTGCTTGTTTCAACTTCTCTTATTCTTCTCTTAATGTACTCTTCATGGCTCATCCTATGACTTTGATATTTGATGTGGGACTTTATAACATGATGCTATAACTCTTCAAATTTATTCTACATCTCTTCTAACTCCATAAGTGCATTAAATAAATCATCAAATTCCTAAAAAATTCCTAAAGCAACTTAGGCAACATCTTATTCAAGAATAAACTAAATATACGCCAAAATTATATGGATTTTCCCTTCAAACCTAAGATAATAATCATAAAAACATGCATCTTATAATTAGGGTTCTGTCATTATGTAAAATGAGCAAGATCTTTTTTTATTAAAGTTCTCATCTGAACAAATGATTCAAAGGATCTTAGAGGAAGGTCCCTAGCAAATAAAGTATGGGCTGATTTTGCTTTAAAAAATTGGAAGCTAGGTATGGTGTCAAAATTAATGAAATCACAGCATGTTCCCATTTAGATGAAATTTCATAACATACCTCTTAAGTATTGGTCTACTATGGGTCTTAGCTACTCGGCTAGCTATATAGGAAGACTCATATGTATGGATAAGGTGACTACCTCTATGAGTAGAATTGGATATCCTAGAATTGGCATAAAGACGAGACTGAACTAAGAGCTTCCTAACACTATTCCAATCATGAAGTTAGATGGGAAGGAATATTTGATGGAGGATAAGATCTTTATTTCTTACCAATGACGACCTGCTCTTCAACAAAGGGGAAAAGAGTGGAAAACAATAGTAAAAGATTCAAGAGAGGGAATTAGTGGGAGATAATAGGACTATAAAATCTGCATTATGCACAAGAGACTGTGTAGATTGTCCAAAGTGATGTTCCTCCTGCTGATGAAGTGCCTACCAAATTAGGGAACTTGGGTGCCACCATTCCAAAACTAAACGCTCTCATATTAATTCCCTAGTGGATTCAAGGGTGTAGATGATATGTTTTGTGCCTATATAAGATTTAAAAAATAATAATTATCAAGAACAGAATAAATAATATAATAAAATACGAAAAGGAAATTTTACCTATTGGATGTAATATAGCTAAGATGAGTCTAAATTTTGAACCAAAAGGACGATTATTGTTAATGAATTCCTATCTAAATCTAGCTAGCTACTCAAAAAAGAATTGTCAATTCACTAATTTAATGATTAAAAAAACAAAAAATTAAAGTAAATTGCCTTTACAAACTTGTAAAAAGAAACAATCAATGATGAAGGTAGGATTTAGGTAATCAATCCCTTTAAGATGTGTATGTACTTATCCTTCATCTTGATTTAACTTGAATTCCAGATTTGTTAGATGGTGGATTCTCTAATGTAAATTACACTCTTTCTTAAGTAATGTAATTATATTTAAATAAATTAAACTAGGCGAAAGTTTTATCTATATCATTCCATTAAATTGAATGCATTAATCTATTCTATGGAATCTATTGTTTTGAATAAATTCACATCTAACTTGTACATATTATGTAAGCCTATCTCTAGTTCTCCATGTATGATGTTTCATTAATGGAATGATCTGATACATACAATAAATTTCACATTCTCAATTATATACATAATTAAAACTTTGAAATCATCATTTAAATTCGCATAACAATTGAATCCAAAGTAATTAATATCTATAAACAAATCAAAATCAAAAACCTTAAGAGAAAAAAAAAGAATAATAAAAGCACTACATCATAGAGTTTATAAAAACCCAAATCCTATAAAGAGTTTAGCTCCTAAACATTGTTTCAATCACACAATCAAACATAAAGATGAAAAGAATAAGAAAGCTAATGATAAATCTTCTTGAATCTTTGAAATCTTAATGTTGAATGGTGAAATCCTTCCTTGATCCTTGAATTCTTGCCTTTAGAAGCTTCCTCTCCTTTAATCTTTATTGAGACCCTTCAAGAATGACCTAGAATGTGTTGTCTGACCGTTAACGCTCGAATATATGTCTTTTATAGTAACCAAAACACCTTTAAACCTAAAATCAAGTTATGTACAGATGTGGAGGGTGTCTTGATCATGAGTAGCATCACTCTGGGATTCACACTGGCCTAAAATCACGAGCATCATCACCAACATAATGATCCTCTTGATGATTATAACTTTTTGTATCACTTGGCATTTTCATTGTATCTTTTACATTCTTTATCCAATTTCTATGACATATGGTATGATGCTTCTTAACATGTTTTTCTTCCACACTGTAAAATTTCATAACAATTGCAGCTCCAAAAGTGCACCTAATTCTTCCCCTAAATTAGTTGTACCAAATTTGATGCTTAATTGAGCTTGTCATGTTCTTTCCTTTGTGCACTCCTTATAGCTTGTCAGATGAGCTGGGAATTTAGTATGGAACTTCATAACATGACGCTTTAAGTCCAAAGTGATTCCAATCCTCTTCTAGTTCCAAAAGTGTATTAAAATGTCTACCAAAGTCCTACAAAACAAATGCAAACAAAGAAATAGCTAAGCAACGTCACATTTAAAGGTTTTATCTCAATATACACATAATTCCCATGGATTTACCCTTCAAACTAATTCAAAAAAGCACTAAATCATGCCTAAAATATGTATACTTTAAAAGCTATTAGCAGATCAAGTCTAAGTATATGGATTCTCCTAATCTAGTGTTGCTCAATGATGGCAATTTTGGTACTCTAGCTAGTGCAGTAGAATAAGGTCCTAATTTTTAAAAATGTGCAGATGGCTCTAGCCTTTCCTCTCCTCCTTTAACTCTAGTGGGAAAGATAATAAGAAGGATTTGGATTCCCCTAGCCTATTGCTTATAGGAAGCAATCTGTAGGGAACTTTTACAGTGAAGGAAGATTCTGGTGCAAATAGCAATATTCCTTCATCAGCTGCATCTGTTGTACAAACTACCATTTTAAAAACTGTTGGTTATGGCTTGACTAAAACTAGTGGAAATGCAAAACACCATAGTGTGGCACGTACTAAATCTATAAAGGTTCAGATTCCTATTTCCTCTCCTATAAGTTTGACTAGGAAGCCTAACATGTAACTAGGTAGAATTCTTATGCTTGTGCTAAATATAGTGATATTAGATTTTGAGAATGAAAAACCAATCAACTCAAGGAAAATAACTAAATTTACTCTAGAACAGGAGGGCATAAAGGAATCAAAAAAGGAAACTAGTAAGAAGACCTTAGTTGTAATGGATAAGTATAAACTTTCAAGCATAAGACGATCTAGAAGGAAGAAAACCAATTCATCCCCAATCCATTTCTAATGAGAATAATTTCTTGGAATGTAGGAGGTATTGTTGAACAAAGGTGGTTCTAATCATGTGTTTTGATGATGACAAAACATTATTATGACTAATGTTTAAGTCTTTGATGCTTTATAA
>JAOXYD010225523.1:0-18523 GCA_028565735.1 Pinacopodium congolense
AATTAATTCCCTATTCACACACTAACTTTGCATGCATGCATGGCTAACATTTTTGCTCATTTATTTCATTCTCTAGAACATTTAAGCACGAAAATAAGGTTAAATTAACATTAAATAACATCCAAGAATACTACAAATTTAACCCCTAATAGCTAGTTTTTGTATTTAAAAAGTTTGTTAACGTGATTAATAGGTAAAATGAGTTATTAATAGGATTTTGAGTGTCGTAAGGATATAAATCCATGCTCAAAAGGTTGTTAAAGAAGTTTTGTCAATTTAATTGAATTTTTATGAGTCTTGAGAATTTATAAGATCAACAAAAATTGTTTGTAAGCATTCTTGTTATCTTTCAGCATTAGTTCAAGTTTACATGATTGGGCTTTATTGATTTTATTTAAACTTAAATTAAGTTCTATTTCATTCAAAAGCTTTTAATTAGTTTTCAAAGAATATATTTTAATCTTGATTAATCTTTGAGTGATATTGGACCCTAGTCATTAAGATTTCAAGTAAGGCACGATTAAAGTGTTTATCATTTGTAAAGTGGAATTCAATTTATTAGAGATTGAATTGTAAAAGGTTACTCTTCGCCTTAAGAAAGATTGTAAAACATTGCTCTTCACTTTCATAAAGACTATTGGTTTCGTAAAAATGGTTTGTCTTCACCTCATTTTGAAGAAGATTTTAGTGAAACATCCAATTGTCACTTGGAGAGAGAATATAGGAAAAGTGTTATTGCTTAACCACTATATCAAATTGATTGTGTATCTTCCCTTCCATCTCTCTTTAGTATATTTTTTTATGCCCTTGATCGATAATTATAATGTGTTATATTGAAATAATCATCTTCTTCATCTTAGTTAAATTATGGTTATGAAAATTCATTAATCATAAATTTAATTTAGGTTTAGGAATTTTTGAAATGTCTAATTCACCATTGTTGAACCAAGGATGGTTTTTTGTTGAAAACAAAACGTGAATTTTTTAACTAATGATTTGAGTTTATGGTATAAATTTTAAAAGATAAGTGTGTTTGGAATTAATTCAAAGAGAAAAACTTAGACTTAGAGGCAATATTTGAAGAAAATGGAAGAACAAGTATTATGAAAGTTCCAAGACAATTATTTAAGAATTTTAAATTTTTTTATGAGTTTTGATGAAAGTTCTAAGATGATTATTTAAGAATTTTAAACTTTTTTTATGGGTTTTGCTTAAGGTATCAATATTTAAAGGGCTTAAATTTTGAATTCATGCTTTTTATAAGTTTAAAATTGCATAAATTTTTATTGAAATTTTCAATTTTTAAGTTTGAGGAAATTGAATCAATTTAGCTATTGAAATCCTTGAAATGTGTTTTAAAACTTTTATGTAATGTTTTTAAAGAAAAATAAATAAGTTTGAAATGTTTTAAATTGGTTTTGAATTGGTTTAAAACCAGAACTTTTCAAACTTTGTAAAATTAGTCAAATCAAGGAAATTTGTGATTTTTAATCTTAATGATCACGTCTTAGTATTTAAATTAAAATAGGAAATGATTTATAAATTGTTTTGATTAAATTTAGATTGAGAAAATAATTGGAGCAGTTTCAATGAATTGTCTAAGTGCTATGTGTTACTACAACAGCAATTGACTAACTGGCGTGCTTAACTGGTTAACTGATATGTCAACAACAAGCATAAAGATTAGTTTTTTTAAAGATAGTTTTCATCTCTCTAGTGGTTAATAAACCTTCCCAATGTCTCATTTAGCTTTTTAACACTATAATTAAGGATTCTATACATTTTTTCAATCATTATGTAATCTTATTGAAGTTTTAAACCTACAAATTCATATACATCAAGCTATCAAGATTTATTGCTTCTTCATATTTCATCTTCATTATTAAAGGTTTAAATCCAATTTTTTTATTCAAATTTTTCATTTTCAATTTTCAAAAGGGTCCATTGATCATAAATTTTGTTTTTGAAGGCACAAGAACCCTTAGTTTATAGATTTTAAAATGAAACACCTTCAAAGATGTATTTTGGTACTTCAAAAGGGGATTTCTTATTCTTTGGATTGTTGGTCTTGTATAGGCTCCTATTTGTCATTAAAAATATTTTTTAAGGATTCCTTTTCACCTTCTAAGAAGAAGATTTTGATTATTAAGTGTTCCTCTGCATCCATAGAAGAAGATTGTATTTGTTCTTGTGATTTAGTTGAACTTCCAAATTCAATTCTTAAAGAGTGGATTAGGAAATTGTTTATATTGACAAACCACTATAAATATTGGTGTAACCTCTCTTCCTTACACTAGTTATTTATTGCTTATTATTTTGCTAATTGTTGCTTATACTGTTACTGAATTAGCATATACATTGGCAAAACACTTTAGGTTGAATATTGGTATAGAGATTACATCCATTTGGAATTGGTTTTGGTAGATTAGATTGTTAAGTTTAGAAAAATTTTAGAAAACTCAATTCAACACCCTCTTAAGTATCTTTAAGACTTACAATTAGTATTAGAGTTAGGCTCACTTATGCATATAGAGTTTCTAATGAAAATAGTGAGTTAAGATCTAATTATCTCGCACCTATGAGGTTTATCGAGGGGTAAAACATAAGTAGAGCACCATTATTTGATGGGAATGATTATTTATATTGGAAGATTATGATGAAATTCTTCCTTATGGCAAAAAATATTAAGTTATACGATGTTGTTGATGTAGGGCCGTACATTCCCACTAAACTTGAAAATGAACAAAGAATGCCTAAGGTGAAAGAAAAGTGGACATTAAAAGATAAGAGATGATTTCTTTAAACTATAGTGCTCATATTTTATTTTATGCATTAAGTATAAATGAGTTCAATAGAGTTTCTAGATGTGAAACAGCTCATGAAATTTGGTTTTAGGTCACAAATGAGGGAACAAATTAAGTCAAAGAGAATAAAGTTTCTACGCTTACTCGTCAATATGAATTACTTTCCATGCATCATGATGAAAGTATTCTAGCATATGTATTAGATTTTTTGTCATTAACAATTTCTCTCTAAGAAAATTATATTCAAATGTTAAGTGGTGGGGATATGTTCTTTGATATTTTAAGATGTGATTTAATGTGGATTTACTCCTATTTTATATAAGTAAAAATGTAAGTCTGGACCTAACGAGATAAATTCTAGGTGAAAAAGACCAAGTGGAAAGAAGAATTAGAGAAAATTGTAAAATGGAATCAGATTCTAAGAGTTCATTAATAGGTATCAATGACAACATTTATCCCTTAAAAACTGTAGTTGATAATCAAATATCAGACCCTTCAATGAAAGGTGATATATGACATAGTTAAAGGCATTTTTAAATTTCATTGAAGATCCAAGAAAATGTTGTTTCACTCTAAATCCAAGGAAAATCAATTCTATTCACTCCTAAATTCATTTAACCATAAATAGGGGAGTTTATAAGGTTAAGAGACTGACCTAGAGAATAGTTTTTGTCACTTTTATTTCCTCTTAGAGTTGTCATTTAGTTCTTCATCATTTTCTTCTTAATTTATCTTATTTTGCTTCTTTTTTACGTGTATTTCATAATACTCTTAGATTTCATATTCTAAATAGATTAGATACCTTTCTTTCAATGGGTTTTTGCCATTACTTTATCATTATTTCATTAATTTCCATGTTTTTACATTTAAATTGGTATTTTCATACTTATGCTTGTTAAATCTTTAATATTGTTAAATAGATTATTTAATCTTTAGTTTTATCATCTTTATTTTCTTATTCCATTATGTTTACCTTGATTGAAGCTTTTGTTTTTGTTATTCTGAATATTGTAGGTTAATTTTCTATGGGTTAGAAGTTATTAAAAGGATTAATGGATTGCGATTGTGAGATATGAAATAGGTCTTGGTGGCTACTACTTTTTATGCTAGGATTGAGTTAAATTTTAGATTAAATGCCAAGAACAAGGGGTTATATGTAAGATTGGCCACTTTATTTATGATTTCTAATTCGAATGCTAGGTATAATCCTGTGATCCATAATTATCACTAGTTAATACCATAAGTAGCAATAGGTAAATTAATTTTGTAACTAAAATATAATCAATTTAGCCTAGGGTTTTGATTTATTAAGTTACAGATTTGAGCTTACAAGATTATGGCTTAAGGTAACTGTTCCTTAATACTTAATACTATTACACCACTAAAATTTGAAAGCTTATTGTAGGTTGTCAGTATCTAAGGGTAAATTTACAATCATACCTAATTTACTTATAGTTAGAGGAACGTAGGACACAAGAGCTTGTTTGTGTCTATAGGTTAACATCTTAACTAAAACATGATTTTTATGTCTTCGATAATCAAATTTATATCTCGAGCCCTAAAAATATATTTTGCCCAGCTTTATATTATTGTTATTTATTTCTTAATACTTGCATTATTTTATTATTTGCATTAATTTCCTCGATTACATTTACCATTTTAATTATTCGCTTCTTTATATTTTTTTCTCATGTTTCAGTTTATTTAATTCAATTAGTTTCATTTTTTATTTTAATTTCATAAAACCAGGGGATTTTTGTTTTTATTTTTTTAACATATTTAAGATAGTTAAAATAGTAAATAGTTCTTTATAAGATTGACCTTGACTTTTCCTACTTTATTATTAAAAGATAATTTTAAGTATTTATTATTTAGCATCCTGTGACAACCATACCATTGAGCTTATGAGAAATATTTTAAGATCCTTGCCAAAGGAATAGTAAGCTAAAGTGACCGTAATCCAAGAGGAAAATGATCTTAACGTGTTTCCTTAAAAATAGTTGATAGGCTCCCTACTTACTCGTGAGATGCAGCTAAAGGAGACTAAGGAGCAGGAAGTGGCTTTAAGGAGAAAGAATTTATCATTTAAAGTCATAAAAGAGGAGCGACAACTTTAAATGATAGTGAAAATGAAGTAACCCTCCTCACAAGGAAATTCATGAGGATCTTGAAGAAGAAGGGCTACTTCAAGAGAAGAGATCAAGGCAATAATGATTTTAAAAGAAAGTTATCTACCAATGTTGTTTGTTTTGAATGTAAGAAATTAGGCCATTTAAAATGCTAGTACTCATTTTTCAATTAGAATGAGAAGGAAGACAGAAGAAACAAGAAGGATAAAAATGAGAAGAAGGAGAAGAAGATGAGAAAAGCTTTAAAGATCATGTTACAGGAAACCTCAAGCAAATCCAAGAGTAAAAAATCTGAGAAGGAGGTTGTTAAATTTTATCTCATGGCATTAGATGATGAGGTACCATCTACTTTGCACTCCCTTGATGAAGAAAATAATGATGTTAATGAGGAAATAGGTTATGATGATTTAGTGCATTGCTAAAAATGTGTGAATTTGATAAGGAAGAAATTATCTTCCGAATAGAAGGAATGTGTGAAGTTGGTTGATTAACTTAAGTTAGAGAATGAGAAACTAAAGAATGATTTTCATGATTTAGAAGCTAAGAGTGTAGTTGTTTGATGCATATACTGAACGTGCCTAAGTTTTAAATAGACCTAAATCACAAAATCATAAAAAAGCAATACCAAACATGCAATAAGATAAGTGAACCTATTGCTATATAGTATAACTATTATGAGTCTAGGTGTCGATCCATGAGGATTGCAATTATCAATGAAATTCTATCCTTATTATCTATCCTGCTCAAAGATGGTTGGAAGATCGACTGATTAAAAGAAATAAACAAAATAAATGAAGTGAATCTAAAGGCAATCTGACATCAATTAATAAACAATATTAAAGAGAGGATTCAGATTATTAATCCCCTATAAGATGTGTTGTAATCATCACTTTTTTTTTTGGTTTAATAGGTTTTCCACATTACCTTAGACCATAGATTCCTTGAATTGAATTACAAGCTTACAGTCAAGTCATTAAATACCTATTAAATTTAAAAAATTAAGCAAATGGCCATACAATCTTAATTTATCAATTGAATACATTACTATATTTTATGGAATTTATTATTTTGATTAAGCTCACAGCCATTCCAAACATCTTATATGAGCCCATGGTTAAGGACTTATACAAGATGCATTACCTATGGTTGATTTAATCATATATTTGATATGGTCCATCAAAATGTATGAAATCATATGCTTGAAATTAAATTTTGTGCAGTCATAAACATTTAAAAATGAATCTCAGTTAGTTTCACAAGTGATTCAAGAAAAATCCGAAAATTCACATTAAATCAAAGACAATAATTTATACTACATCTTAGGGTACATAATAATCTAAATCCTACAAGAAATTTAGTTCCAAAGCATCTTAAGAACAACGAAAAAGATTATAAAAAGAGGGGCTGATAGAAAGACTTATGAGTGAATCTCTCGAATCCCTTAACTTCTTGATGATACTTGTTGTTAAATCTAATCTTGATCTTGAATTGTCTATGCTTTTTATCCAACTTATCCTTTAAACATGTACGAAACTATTAGAAGATGGCTTAGAACTTGTTTTTTTCTTCTTTGGAAACTACTTAGAGCTACAAGATCCCAAGGATGTCCAAAAAATAACCTAAACTAGGTTACTTGTAGATGGAGACCTAGTTGTTTCATGGCTAGGGCCATGACTATCTTCTACCTAAAAATCACAAGTAAGGCCATTGCCGTGGCCTCTCTAGCTTTTCTTCTCTCTTGGTATTTTCACTTTAACATCTTCTTTATCTTTTGTCTACACAATTTGATGTGGAGCTTCTTAATTTGATGTTTTTGCTTTCTAAATCATTTCCACATATTTTTCAATCTAAAGGTGTATGAAACTGCTCACCAAAGTCCTAAAAAATATAGACAATCAATGAAAACTAGATAAACAACATTTTATTTCAATATTTAAATTAATATCCACATAATTCCTATGAAATATTACCTTTAAATCAATATAATCATTATAAAATCATGCAAAAAATATGTATAATTTATGAGCTATCAAACCCCCAAAATTGAGCTATTGCTTTTCCTCAAACAATGACTTAAACATCAACTTAAATAAAATCAACTAGTAGTTGAAAGTTAATTAATGTAAACAAAAATCAATCAATGCTTTTGTTTTAACTCACATGTCCTAATTCTGTCATAAGAAAAACTTTGTTATCATAAAAAATTACATTGTACAATATCAAGTATCTAAGTTGTTTTATATAAATCATCATGATTAGAGCAAACACCTTGTCATAAATTTCCCCCAGTTACTCAACTTGATTATCCTTTTTGGCTTAATTGCAATGTCATCCAGCCTTTTGATGTAAAGGTGAATATTTTACTGTAAACACTCTTAGTTACTTAACTAGCTCATAGTCACAAATGGCTACTAACTCCACTCATGAACTTTAACCTTTTTATTGGTGTGAAATCAATGAAGTGAAAGTTTTTCCTTGCTTTATTAAATAATGCATACACTTTTTATTTTTTATATTGTAACCTATTCTATAGTAACATAACAATCCACATGTAATGACATTAGTGACTTGATATTACATATTAAGATACCCAAAACACATGCAATTCACTCAAAATAAAAGAAGAGAAAGAAAAATTTTAGGTCAAATTTTGATTAGAAATCATTCGAGAATCATTCAATACTCATAAAATCTAAAAAATCAATTGAATTAAAATACCGTAATTAACAATCAACTCATAATTTCAACCATTCTAAGATAATATATCCAAGTTATCCCCATTAGACTTACCAGAATTCAAGTGCATTAATATTTGATAAAAAAAATCATTTTGATGTCCCCTACCCATCCCCCAATACTTAATTGTCCTCAATTTTGAGGATGAAAGAAAAGAAAACATAAGAAAAGGTAAGGTTAAGAGATCAAGACTTCCCTGAATATTGAAGTCTATTATTTAAGCATAGGACTGATGGCTTAGAGTCTATTCCATGTGATTAAAGGCCTCAAGAAAGCTACGATCAAATCCTTTTTATCCAATACTTGAAGAACAAAACTAAATCACAAGCTTTTCCCATAAGGTTAGATGAAGATAAGAATTAAAAAAACATAAAAGAACAAAACATGAAACCAAAAATATCAAATATGAAAATGTTACATTACCTCCTAACAAGTGCTTGTTTAATGTCATTAGCTCAATGACCTCTTTGCTCTTATAAATTATCCAAATTCATGGTTCGAACCTTGTTATTCTTCTTCTTCTTCTTTTTAAAGCTTTTCACGCCTTGTTTGTCTTCTTTTCTCCATTCATCTAACTCTTTCACGCTAAGGATTGAAATCCTTTTTTCATTATCCTATTCTTGACTCAATATCATTATCCTCTTGAATTTTAAAGATTGGTCTAATTGTTTTCTCAATAAAGCACTTGAAGTTCCATCGATAACATTACTAAAAGAAAGGGAATATTGCTACTCACTCAAAGATGACCTAATAGTTTCACAATTAGTAAAAGTGATCTATTTATCCTCGATTACAAGGGTCAGTTTCTTTTCAAAAACATTAATTAACGCTTTATAAGTGGCTAAGAAATTTTGACCTAAAATTAAGGGAATATTATCTTCATTCTCTACATCTAAGATTACAAATTCGATAGAAAATATAAACTTATCAACTTTTAAAAGATCATCCTCCACTCTTTCCCTAGGACATTTAACTAAGCTATCTGCTAATTATATTCTCATCCTATCAGGTTTTGTAATCTCTATACCAAATTCATGAAACAAATTTTTAGACATTAGAATTATACCAGCTCTTAAATTGGTTAATGCATCATATTAATGTAAATTACCCAGTGTGTAAGGGATTGAGAAACTCCTTAGGTCTTTGAGTTTCTGTGGTAGTTTGTCAATAATAGATGCTGTATCCTCCTCACTCATTATCAACCTTGAACTCTCTTTCATCTTCTTATTCAAAAGTACATAACACATAAATCTTACATTTTTTAGTTCCCACATAAGAGATTCACATAAAGAAGTATTAGCATTCAATTTCTTTATAGGTTCAAAATACATACTTATGTGGTCCTCAATCCATTCAGCACTTGCGTCATTAAGGACCAAACATGATGGCTTATTCCTTTCCTCCTCAACTTCCTTCTTATCATTTTCTTTGACTTCTTTCTCTAATTCTTTTTATCTTACATCTTCCTCCTTATGCACTACCTCCATAGCCCCCTTCTTATAAGTTTTTATCTTCTTATAACCGAAGAACACGATATATACTTGTTTCCTCATGTTCTTTTTAGTCTTACCAGGAAAAGCACTTGGTGGTTTCTCCAAAACACTCTTGACAAGTTTCCCCACTTAACTCACTAGATCCTTGATTAAAGTTTCAATGTTCTAGAATCGAGCATATGAAGTGTTGATATGCTTGGTAAGTAACTCCTATAAGCTAGGCTATTTGTTTTATTTTTTATGGTACAATTGAACGCCAAGCAAGTGGCTTGGTCCTGGTTGGCCTTAAGCTCTCCACAAAAAGTTAGAATGGGTACCCCACCTAAGATTATACATGTTACTATATGGGTTATTCTGATGATTACCCCTATAGTCCAATTGCTCCAATTGATTCCCGACTCTTAGTGACTAGCACTCATGATTAGAGTACTCTATTAAACAAAAACTGCACATAATTTATGCTTAAGCTAAAGCCATCATCATGCCCTCCAATCTCTTTGTAAGTGCATCTACTTTAGCTTCTAAAGCAGATACTATATCCCCTACTACATACTCCTCCGCTAGGTTTACTTTTCAATTGAGCATTGCCCCATTAGTAAGTATTCATAGCTACGTCCTTAATAAGCTCTAAAAGCTGCTCTAAGGTCTTCAAAATAATTGTGCCACCAGATGATGCCCCACTAGTTGCCCTGCTCTTTGAGATGAAGGGGGCAGTCTTAATGAAATAGCTTCCCCCGGTACATCTTTTAGCTGGAATGTGTCACAAATCTCTAAGAAATTAGCTCTATAGATGTTAATATCATCATCTAGAAGCCTATTGAAATGCACAATGTTTTATAGTATCTAAATCATTTATATGACTTTCTCTCAAAGCCTGCAATTTCTACCCTTGATCTACGTCTACTAGATTTTGTGCCTTAGATAGAGTATCTTGACAAGTCATCCATTGTTAACTATGCTCTTAGTCCTAATTCTCAACCCATGTTATGTAATTTTTAATCAAGGGCCTCTAAGTTTGTTCTACCCTAAGTTTTTCTCTTTTAAACCTCTCTTAAACATCATTTCCCCTTCAAGATCTAGCTCTAAAAGTTCTATACGATGACTCTTGGTCATGCAAAGAACTATCTAATTAGAAAATTGTAAGAATAAATAAAAGATCAAGAAGCGAATGGTTCTTAAACTAGATTAAAAGTTCACAAAATTAAAGATCGCTAAATTAAAAAAAATAAAAATGAAAACAAAATAAAGATGATTAGTCTAATAAAGATACAAAAAAAATTATTAATTTGATAAAATCCTTGAATATAGTGTTAAAACCTTGATGATGAATTTATTCAATGGGCCTAAGTTTTAAATATAAATAAACCACACAATCACAAATAAACAATACAAAGCAAGCAACAAAATTAAGTGCAGCTATTACTATGTAGCACAACTATTATGAGTCTAATTGTTGATCCACGAGGATTGCAATTATGAAGTTCCATACCAAATTTCAAGGTCATATAACAAGCCATGAAGAGTGGACAAAGAAAAAAACAAGACAAGCTCAGTTAGGCATCAATTTTGATATAGGTGAATTCGGTGATGCATTACAGATACTTTTATAGCTCCAATTAATCTGAAATTTTGTGGGATGTAAACGTATCATGTGATGAGCCTACATGCCAAATTTAGTGGCAATTAAAGTTGTATATAAGGCGATAGAGCATAAAAGGCAAAATGGGCAGAAGTTGTCAAATTATAGAATAAAAAAAATTGTAAAATGATTTTTTTTTTATGATTCTTAGGGGAAATTTTGACCAAATTTCTCCCACAACATCTACAACACCCTAGCAGCCCTCTAAGACATATATAAGGGGCATAACAAATATGAGAGAGGGCAACCCTTACATTTTCTAAGCTCTCTTTCTTATTCTTACTCTTTTTTTTTAGTGTTCTTGGTATTTTATGTTAGAATTTGATGCTAGTTTCATTTCCTTTCATTTAGTTCCTTCTTCTAGATAGTTTTATTCTTTAAATATTATTCTTAGATAATTTATTTTCTATCATTTTCGTATTTACAAATTATATAATTTTTAGGTTGAGTTTTTTATGAATTTTGAGCTTAAGAACAAAAAAAATGTATGGATGATTAGGTATAATGCAATGGATGATCTTTTTTTTATTTCCAACTTAGATTTTGATTGCTTAAGTTCAATATCTTATTTTTCTAGGTATGTCCAAGTTTGGTTTTGATGGTTTAATGGATTATTTTGTGATTTTAGGCTTGTTCTTAATGCTTTTAGATTGATTTTGCTTGATATTTGAAAGTATGCATGTTTTTAAATTGGAAAATTTTTAATTTTAATTTTTTCCCTATTTAGGTGTGCTAAAATTTTTTTTAGGTGTAATTATTTTTGGGTTTTGTTAATTAATTTGGAATTAGTTGATTATTAGTATAATTTACTTGAGTTTGCATTGGGTTAAGTGAGAATCTTAATTTTCATTAATAATTTGGAATTTTCTAACCCTGATTTCCTTTAATTAAGTATAGGTCTTGTTCACTTAATTTTTATTTTGCTTATTTTATTTATGTTTATCTAGTTTAATCTTGGGTTGGAAGTTATTGATGGAATTTTAGATGAATAATCTTGAGAATTGATTAGGATTTAAATGGGCTTTGGGATTTAGGTTAGGATTAAATTGGAATTATGAGAAAATTTCATGAATTAGGGATTAATGCTTAGGATCAACTACCCTAGGTGTAATCCTTAGCTCAATTGCTAGGATTAAGCCATGTGATACTTAATTGTACTTGGCAATTTCCTTGAGTGGCAATAAGCTAGTCAGATTTATAAGGATACTTAACCAGCTAGTCTAGGATTCTAGTTCTCCAGGTTACGTAGTCTAAACTTGTGTGACTATGTCTTAGGTTAGCTGTTCCCTAGTCTATTAAAGTTGTTGTGTCGTTAAATTTAGAGAGCTTATTCTAAGTTGCCTTGTGATTAGGAGTAAGTTTTCTATCGTATAGTACTTATCTAAAAATAGGAGAAACTGAGGGTTTGAGAGCTTGCTCAAACCTATAGGCTAGCATTTTAAACTAATCACAATTTATTTATTTCAAGGATCAATTATAAGTCCACAATTCCAAATTTATCTTTCGCCTAACTTTTTGTAATTTTTAGTTATGTTTTTTTTAATTGTTTTGTGTTTATTACTTATCGTTGTTCTTTATTTTAATGTCGTTCAATTCCAGGGGTTTGTGTTTATTTTCTTTTCCTTTTACACAATATTAGATATAACTTTAGCATACCCTATCTCCCTGTGGGATCGATCTTGACTTGCTCTAGCTACTAGTTAGGTTAGTTAGGTATTTTATTATTTGGTAGCTTATGACGAGTTCTACCAATTTTTTGACGCTGTTACCAGGGAGTTAGCCTATGTTAATAGTTATTTCTTATGTTGTCTTTCTTTTTGTTTTTGTTAATCTTTTGTCATCGTTACTCTCTATTTGTTTCTATTTCATAACTTTTTCGAGTAATGGCCTATTTTCAACTTTCTTTTATTCTAATCTTTCTTGCACAAATTCTTATGTTAATGTTGATTTTGAGGTTGTTGCTCTTTTAAGGTTGGAACAACAGGTAACAAAGCTCACACCATTAGTTACTCAAGGTGAGCAGCAATTTTATGAGATCAGCAGTTCCCAAGAGTGTCAACAAGGATGGTATGATCCTTACACTCTGAGTTATCATTTGGAGTGGAAGGATCATCCTTACTATTCAGATGGGACCAACCAATATGGATTCATTTCTCTACCACCATGCTACCAGATTCAATAACATTCCTCACCCATGGCTGCACCTCCTACTTTGCCATCATAAGCTGATGGGATGCCATTGGAGCCGATCGTAGAAAGTCCAGCTAGAGCACTCATCATTTCTAGTATTAAATGAGGAGCAGCTTAAAGGACTTAGAAGATCAAGTAAGCTAATTGAAAAAAGTTATTACGAGCTTAGAAGTCCAAGTTTCGACAGGTTTTTATAGCCAACCAAAGGAAGACCATGGTATGGTTCTTTGTGACCTTTCATATGAGGACAGCGAACAACAAGCGAAAGAGGAGCTTGTTGAAGAAAAGGAGATCTTTTTGGAAAAGAAGGAGGATGAAATACCTCATAAGGTAAGTAGTGCTTCATTTAGTTTACTAACTACATTTTTATTCCTTTCCTAGTAATTTCTAGAAAGCAGAAGAAGAACATAAGAAGAGCAAGCAAGTGTAGCATAAGGATCAGGAGAGGGAGAAGTTGGATGTGATTAATTACTTGAAGGATATGTGCGTAAGCAAGCTAGAGTTGAAGGGTGAAAAGCAGGATGAAGAGCCTCCACGCTCATTGCTTTTACCATTACAGAGGTCATCCTGAGAGAAGGGTGCCCAAATAGGGTAGTGGAGTTTAGCGAACGAAGAGGACACTGTTTGGTTCCACCTCCCTGAAACTGTTAGGTATCCTACTAATTTTGAGCCTACTTCAAAGAAAGTTGCTCTAAGCTCATCTATGATTTTGAACATGCTTTTAGTTGGGCTAAAACATCCATTCGAAAATAGATGATATTAATAAGCCAAAGGTCAAGCATATGACCTTAACGAATTGCTTGATAAGAGGCACTCCATCCATATCCTTTCTTTTATGTGTTTTTCTCTTTTATACATATCTTTTAGATGCTTGTTTTGCTTATTTTACTTGTTTTCTTTGATTTGTTTTATTTGTAGGAAGCCAAGAAGGAAGCTGCAATCTTTCATTTCAAAGCTGTAATATTTTATTTTAAGCTGCAATCTCCGTGCTTAAGGTTAATTTCTTTTCTTTGATCCAGGGACGTACTTCAATTCCCATCTCTTTTCCATATCTTGTCATTGTTTTTAGGACATTGGGGATAATGTCTCATTTAAGTGTGGGGGTGGGACAAGCTTCAAATTTTTACACGCTTGAGTTGTTGTGAGCCTGATGGTTATGATTTAAATATGATAGCTCCAAATGATCTTGATTTTTAGTTGATAGTTAATTACGGTATTTGAATGCAATTAATGCTTTTAATTTGGTGAACAATGATTGATTCTGGATTGATTTCTAACTCTTTTTTTTTTTCTCTTGAGTGCTTGCATGTGTTAATGATCTATTTGTATTATATTTGATATTCAAATAAGTTTTGTATGGTTTATCATAGGAATGTGGAATAACATGTTTGAAATAATTTGTCCAAAAAAATAAAAAAGGGAAAAAATAAAAAGATAGAGGAAAAAGAAAAAGAAAAATGAAGAAAATTAGAGAAAAATAAAAAATAGAGAAAAGAGCAAAGAATCATTATGTTTACATTGTTAAGTGAAAATCATCTTTATTTACGTTGTTGAATAAAAATCATTTTTATCTTTATGTTGTTATGTATTAAGAAATCTTCACTTCTCTGGCTTCAACCCAATGAAGGTAGAAGTTAAGAGTGGTGTTAAAAGCTATTTGATATAGTGATCTATCCTAGTAATTGGGGGTGTTCATGACAAAGTATTCACCTTCGCATCAAAAAGTTAGATGACCTATCAAGCAAGTATTGCTCAAATCTCATATTGTATCATTTTCTCATGTGTATTTGGTTGTTTCATTTATAGTTAGTCATTTTAAACATTCTTGACTATATTCATGTGATAGCTTATGGAAAATGGTTTAAACATTTAATACTACACATATAAATTGCTTCTTACTAACTTTGTGTGTTTGGATGTGATTAACCAAGTTTTTATCATGAAAGAATTAGGATTTTCGATCATGATTGAAGGCATTAATTGACCTTTTTTAACTCAATTAGCTGTTAACTTTGGATTGAGATTGTTTGAGTGAAGTATTTAAATCATTGATTGAGGACAAGCAATAGTTCAAGTGTGGAGGTATTTGATTTGATTGAATTATTTTATATTTTTTATACATTTTAATGTCATTTCAATCCTATTTTAATATTTAAATACTTAATTTGTGTTCCTTTTGAGTTTACATGCAGATTTGACCTTAGGAAACAAATACTAATTGAAAGGGCTAAAAATTGGAGCACAATTAGGACAAGAAGAGGTGTGAAACTAATTTTAGGACTTGTAGCACCATGTTATGAAGTTCTACATCAAATTTCAAGGCCATATAACAAACAATGAAGAGTGGACAAAGAAAAAAATAAGACAAGCTTAGTTGAGTATTGGTTTTGGTATAGGTGATTTTGGTGATATATTAGGTACACTTTTAGAGCTCCTATTACTCTGAAATTTTTTGGAATGTAAGAATATCATGTGTGGAGTCTACATACCAAAATCTATAGTAATTGGAGCAGTATAAAAGGAGTTAGACCGTAAAAGGCAAAAGGGGAAGAAGCTATCAAATTCTAGGATAAAAATGAAAATTGTAAAATAATTTTGTTTTTATGATTTTTAGGGGAAAATTTTACCAAATTTATCCCACAACATTTGCAAAAACCTAACAACCCTCTAAGACATATATAAAGGGAAAAAAAAACATGAGAGAGGGTAGCCCTTACATTTTCTAAGCTCTCTTTCTTGTTCTTACTTATTTTTTGTAATGTTCTTAGTATTTTAGGTTGGAATTTGATGCTATTTTCATTTCCTTTCATTTAATTCCTTCTTCTACATAGTTTTATGCTTTAAATATTGTTCTTGGATAATTTATTTTCTCTCATTTTCGTAATTATAGATTATATGAGTTTAGGTTGAGTTTATGGTGAATTTTGAGCTTCAGAACTATGGAAAATGTATGGATGATTGGCTATAATGCAATTGATGACCTTTTCTTTGATTTCCAACTTAGATTTTGATTATGTGAATTCAATATCTTATTTTTTTCAGGTATGTCCAAGTTGGGTTTTGATGGTTTAATGAATTATTTTGTGGTTTTAGGCTTGTTCTTTATGCTTTTGGATTTATTTTGCTTGATAGTTGAAATTATGCATATTTTTCGGTTAGAAAGTGTTTAATTTTAACTTTTTCCTTATTTTCGGTGTGAAAAAATTCTTTTTATGTTTAATTATTTTTTGGTTTTGTGAATTAATTTGGAATTAGATGATTATTAGCATAATTTGCTTGAGTTTGCATTGGGTTAAGTGAGAATCTTGATTTTCATTACTAATTTGGAATTTCCAGCCTTGATTTCCTTTAATTATGTATGGGTCTTGTTCATTTAATTTTTTTCTTGGGTTGGAAGTTAATGATGGAATTTTGGATGAATAATTGTGAGACTTGACTAAGATTTAAATGGACTTGGCAATTTAGGTTAGAATTGATTTGGAATTCCGAGAAAATGTCATGAATTAGGGATTCATGTTTAAGATTAGCTACCCTAGGTGTAATCCTTGGTTCAATTACTAGGATTGAGCCATGTGATATATAATTGTCCTTGGCGATTTTCACAAGTGGCAATAGGCTAGTCAGATTTGTTAAGATACTTAATCAACTAGTCTAGGATTCCAGTTCTCTAGGTTACATCGTCTAAATTTGTGTGACTATGGCTTAGGTTAGCTATTCCCTAGTCTGTTAAAGATGATGCATTGTTAAATCTAGAGAGCTTATTCTAGTTTACCTCATGGTTAGGGAAAGTTTTCTAATGTATATAACTTATCTAAAAATTGGAGGAACTAAGGGTTTGATAACTAGTTCAAACCTATAGGCTAGCATTTTAAACAATCACAATTTATTTATTTCAAGGATCAATTATAAGTCCATAATTCCATATTTATCTTCCGCCTAACTTTTCATATTTTTTATTTCTATTTTTTTTTATTTTTTTTGTGTTCGTTAATTGTTGTTGTTATTGTTTATTTTAATGTCTTTCAATTCCAGGAGTTTGTTTTTATTTTCTTTTCTTTTTATGCACTATTAGAGATAACTTTAGCATAATATATCTCCCTGTGGGATCAACCCCTACCTACTTGTTAGATTAGCTAGGTATTTTATTATTTGGTAGCTTATGATGTGCTCTACCATTACCCTATCTTAATTTATCAATTGAATCCATTATAATTTTTTGTTCAACTTATTCTTTAAATTAGGTTCACACCTAATTTGAACATATTATATAAGCCTATGGTTAAGGACTCCATGCAAGATGCATCCTTATGATTGATATAATTATATATTTGATTTGGTCTATCTCAACATTTGGAATCAAAAAATAAAAAATTGAATTTTATACAGTCACAAAAATTCAAAAACCGATCTCAATTAGCTCTATAACTGATTCAGAAAAAATCTAAAAATTCATATTAAATCAAAGACAATAATGTATACTACATCTTATGGTTCATAATATTCAAAATCATATAAGAAATTTAGTTTCAAAACATCTGATTATAAGCTAAGCTCTTGAAACCCTTGACTTTTTAATGATACTTGTTACAAATCCAATCTTGATCTTGAATTGTCTATGTTTTTTTATCCAACTTTTAGTTTAATTGATAGGGGTCAAAATGATCTGATTTTTATGGTTAAATTTTTGAATTATGACCCCTATTTCAGTGTTTAAATGTTTAATTGATGCCCTATAATATTTGATTTGCATATTGGAGTTTAATGATCAAAATTGGAGCAAAAACATCAAGAAATACTCTTTTTGCTGCCCATAAATGGCCCCCTGATGAGGGTGCCATTGTGGAAGAATAGGGGGCCGTTGTTGGTATCCAGAAGTCGAGAGACAACGGCACCCTGTGAGGGTGCCGTTATCTTTGGTGAGGGTGTCGTTGTACTCCAGGTCAGCAAGGCAGCCCCACATCGTCCAGATTTCAAACATGTCATGACCTCCATTATGCTCCTTATCTCTTTGCATGTGAGGGTGGTCTCCTAGAGCCTGCATAGAGCCAAAATAACATGATAATTCAGAGGAATTGTAGAGTAATCAGATCAAACTAGAGTGAGAAGCTCTAGCTTCTCTCTTCTTTTTCTTCTTAGATAGATTAGGATTTAAACACTTGTAATTCAAGTTTTATAGTGTATTTTTGAGTTCTGTAAGTTGGAGACTGAAGCTAAGACATACATCTCAATTTCTAAACCATCATAGGGGGTTTTCTAACTCAGATCATATTCTATTTTCTCTTTTTTTCGGATTAAATCAAAGTTCATATTCTTACATGTATATCTTTGTATATTCTTTGCTTTTCTTGCTAGATCTTGTTTATTCAAGGCTGTGTTGATGTCCAGATCATGTTCAGAGGTTTAAGGCATGTTCAGAAGGGTTCTAACATGTTTTGTAACTTCTTAACTACTTTCCTTAGCCTATTTTTAGAGATTTATCAAAGTATGTGGCTTAAGATGCATGTTATTTATGCTTTGATGATCATGTGTGCT
>JAOXYD010225531.1:0-18520 GCA_028565735.1 Pinacopodium congolense
CCAAAACCCTAGGAGACACGTCAATTAAGTTTATAATTATGACTCAAGGCTTGGAGCAATGTGTTGGACTTGTTAAAGAAGGCTAAACCTGTGACATAACTTGAAATAGCCCACTTGTTACAACTAGACTGTTTTGAACATCTTCGGGTCAGTTGCTTGGACGTCTTATTTTATTTATTTAGACTATTTAGTTATGCTATCTAGGACTTAATAAGTGGATTGTAGCCTTAAATAAGCCTATGTACGTTTTGGGTTTGTTTTGGGCCTAATTAACTTGTTTTTAAGTCTTTCTATTAGGAAGTTTGTTGTTTTAGACAATGATGGGTCAAAGCCCAATCCCTACCCTTATGGAGGATGGCTAGGTCATTAGGAATACTATAAAAACTCCTTTATTTCGTGCATGTAGGCAGACTTCATTTATTCAATATTCAGAGAAAACAATTTGAGTGTTTTTTTAATTACTTTAGAGAAATCCTTCCTTGATGTTTTTTAAAGACTTGATTTTCATTCAAGCAAGTACTTGGGAAGATCAAACCCATTCCTTATTACCCCCAATGCTTCTAAGTTGTTATTTCAATCTTGCGCAATATTGAACAATTCTTTGATCTTAGATTCTTAATTTGTGCTTCTTCTAATCAAAGGTGAAGAGCTTATACTTAATAATCTAAATAACTACATGTTGTCACTATAAGGGTTTTTGTAGCCCAAAATTATTTCATATAGTAGCTACAACTTTTTAGATCACTAGAAAAACAAGCCTCTTCTCATGAAAGAAAATACTAAACAAAGCTTGAGTCATGTATTTACCTTCATAGCCTTGTTAGGGGATGGTTTAATCAAAATATTTTCACAATCCTTAATTAGGGGAAAATAAGTTTAGAGAATCTTTCTTCAACTCTAATTTTGAATCTTCCATTTGAATTAATCTCCAAGATCTCAAGTTAGTATGGTTAAAAGTCTCTGATTTAGGTTGATGGTAGTCATACTGCTGAATAATCTCCTTAGGCTTAAAGCCAAGAGCCAGATAGATTTATTATAGGAGTAGATCTGATTGCAGGTCTAAAAGAGTTGAGGACGGGATGATTAAAGTTAAGCTATTTAAGGAGGGAACTTATTTTTGGCTTTTGAATGGTTTTTTGTAGGCTCAGAAACTAAGGATTTCTTCTCCATAGTCTAAGGGAGGATAGAGGCTAGGAAGGGAGAGGGTAAAAGGAAAATAGTTTTAAAGAAGGTAAAGAGAGCAAGAGGTATAGGTTGAACACAACAATAAGATAGAGAAAAACAAAAGAAGGGCATTGGCAAAGGTCAAAACTAGGGGATGGGGGTAGAGAAACTAATAGAGATGGGAGGAAGGAGAAGAATTGGGATCTTACCAACCTATAATATAGTCTCTATTACTTTTCTAACAACAATAGGATGGTCGAGGTCATTTATTGAAATAATAGATAAGTCATTAAATTGATTAAGTAGAGTGGATTGGATATTACCATAATCTCATTCCAAATGTTGAAATTGGATTATTGTATTTGCATTGATTATTGATCATCCTTGCTTTTGGAATACTCCTAAGATAAATTATCAGTGTAATAGTTGAATGAACTAGAATAACTAGGTGTTTTTCATTGGTTTCTTAACATTGGATAGAACATAAGGTGGATTAGGAATTGAAAATGGTTGCCCTGACTCAAAAATATTCTTTTCCCCTATGGACATTTTCCCTTAAAGAGGGTATTTAAATAAATATGCATTTTCATGAAATGTTAATTCACATATATGTAGGATTGTCGTAGATTTTTGTAACACTTGCACTCTTCTATATGGATGAATATCCTAAAAAGGAGCATTTACAATGGTTTTCTCTATACAATTGTAATCAATACACATACACCATATCCCATCCTTTTTAGGCACTAGTTAGACTGGAACTATATATGGACTCATGTTTTCTTACATATATTACTTTGTTATTAATTCTTTAACTTGCGTTTATAACTTATTTGTCTCCTCAAAATTGTTCCTATAGGTTTCTATTTGGAATATCAGAACTGTGAATGAAGTCAATTTGATTTTCTATTCCCCTAATTAATGGTAAACCATTAGGCACCTCTTCAAGAAATAAATCATCAAACTCCTGTAATAAAGAAAGAAAAACACTAAGTAGAGATGAGTTGTTATTGTTAATAATAATATAGCCTTCCTTATACGTAAGAAAGCATAGGCTGTCTTGAAAAATAAGCTCTCTTTTGCAGAGAAACCCACTTTTATCTTTATAAAAACTCACCTTTCTCTCTTTCTTTTCATTTTTTACACTTTTTTCTCTCTTTTATTTGTTCCATTTACCTTAATCTCTCTTTTTTTTCTTTTGAATTTGTTTCCTCGTTTTTATTTTCATTCTCTCTCTCTCTCTCTCTCTCTCTCTCTCTCTCTCTCTCTCTATTTTCTATTTCTCTAATCTCACTTTATCTTCATATACTTGTTTAGGAGTAAAGGGTACAAAATTAATGGATTTCTCATTCATTACAAAAAATATTGATTTTTAGACCTATCATGAACTACTCACCTATTATATTGCCATAGGCACTACATCACCCAATACCTCATCCTTATAATGCCTAATAAAGAAAGAAATTGCTTTCCATATTAATTTCTCAAAGTTCATTTTACCATTATGATTTATAAGGTCTAGAATGTTTAAAAGTAAGTAAAGTCAATTTATCAACCAAGTCATTGCTAGAAGCATTAGTACAACAACCTTAATCAATTTTCAAACTACATACTCTATCATTGATTTTACACTTTTTATGAAAAATATTCTCTCTTTGTACCTCTTTCTCTTTTAGTTAGACACTCAAAGCTCACCTTGTCACAAATATTTCTCTATGTTCAAAAATTTCCACATCACTAACATCCTCAAAGGGTGACATAGACTTATAATCTGAATCTAATTCACTTTTACTTGTAATACCCATATCTTCTTTAATCATCATTGCTATATTTGGAAATAGAGAAGCAAGAGTACAAAAATATCTAAAACAATTAATATCACTAGCTCTGGTAGTTTGAGTTTCAACTTTAGCTAGATTTTTTTTATTTCCCCCTCTTTTGGGGTTATTTATTGCATCAAATTTAGGTTAAAAAACAACCTTATACTCCTTATGTTCTAATTTCACTTCCAAGAAGTGGAACCCAAATTTTGCACAACCTTTACAAAGCTTTTCCTATGTTTTTGACTCTAATTTAATACCCATGTGTTATCTTTTAGTTTTATATAGTGTTGCAACTTAACCACATCTCTAATTTCTCTATTTAGTCCATTCAAATACTGTGACATTGTGTGATGTAATCTCCAAGGGGATAAAATCTAGATAGCCACATAAATAAGATAGATTCCACCTTTAAGAAAGCTAAATCAGGTCACAATAAATGGAAAAAAATAATAAAAAGAAGGATATAGATGCCACACTCTAGAATAGATGAGAAGAGGGAGTGATAAGTCAGGTTTGAACACCACAAGATTGAATCAATCTTGATAAGTTTTGCAGTTTAATGAAGAATCCAAGAGAAGTTTCTCACAATTCTAATAAAAAGATGCCAAAAGATCTTTTTGAATAACATAAGATGCATATTTATATGCTGTAGGTCTAAACCTAACAAAATAAGTGAAAACAAGTCTATTTCGCATGCCCATTAGTCCAAAATTTGTAACACCTAGCTTTAGTGGGCTAATTTGCCCATTTATGACCCAACTAAATTTAATATGGACCCACTAAGTAGTTGTACCACATTAATAATACTTGGGTTTTATGTTTCATCTTCAAGGCTTCTCTTTTGGCCCAAAATAACTTGTTTAGTGTAGATATCCTGAATTAGCTCATTAAGTGCTTCCTTCATCTTTTTAGCCCTTGACCTTGTAATGGAACCATTTGGAATGTGCAAAGGTTCTTTAGTAACTCTTCGCACATTGGTTCCTTAGTTCTCATCATTCCCTCATTCCTCAAAAGGATTCGTCGTTGAATCTTCACATACAACAAAGGGAGAAAGGTTAGAAACATTAAATGTAGCACTAACATTGTACTCATCTGGGAGAGCTATTTTTTAGGCATTATCATTAATTTTTGCAACAACTTGAAATGAACCATCATTGCAAGGATGCAACTTGGTACACCTTTAAGCTAGTTCAGCTTTCTTTTTTCCATCAAATCTAGCTCTCTCATCAATTGGCAATGGTGACAAGTCTAAAGGAGTTAGTGGGTCAAAGGCATACACAACCTCAAAAGGTGAAAGATCAGTAGCATAATGCACACTTCGATTGCAAACAAACTCAACATGTGGCAAACAAAGTAGTTGCATTCTATTAATCACACTTTGTTGAATAATATAAAGCAATAAAGTAGATAAAGTTCGATTTACTACCTTCGTTTACCTTTTTTTTTTATGGATAACAAGTAGTTGAAAAGAGAAGTTTGGTTCCTAACTTACCCCACAACGTCTTCTAAAATTAGCTCAAGAACTTTGTATAATGATCAGAAATTATGCTTCTCGGCATACCATGCAAATGAACTACTTCCTTAAAGAACAAATCACCAACATTGTTGGCATCATCAATTTTATGGTAAGCAATTAAAATGTGCCATCTTGGAAGTCCTGTCAACAACAAAAAATACCAAATCCCTTCCCCGTTTTGACCTACGCAATCTTAATATAAAGTCCATAAAGATATCAACTCATGGTTCACTAGGTATAGGTAAAGGGGTGTACAAACTATGAGGTTAGACCTTAGACTTCGCTTGTCTACAAGTGATGCACTTCTCACAAATTCACTTAATATCATGCTTCATTTTTGGCCAAAAGAAATGTTCATGTAATATATCTAGAGTTTCCCTCACACCAAAATGACCCATCAAACCATCACTGTAAGCTTCCTTAACAACTAATTCCTTTAAAGAACACATAAGCACATATTGTCTGTTATCTCAAAACAAATACCTATCATGACTATAAAACTTCCCAGATGCAACTTTCTCACAAGCCTCACAAACATTAGAAAAATCAGGATCATTAGAATACAAGTATTTGATAAATTCAAATCCTAACAATTTGTTACTTAAAGTGGAGATAAGAGAATACCTTCAAGATAATGCATCAACAACCACATTCTCTTTACCTTGCTTATTATACTTGATCAGATAGGGGAAGGTCTCAATGAATTCCATCTACTTGGCATGCCTCTTATGCAACTTCCCTTGTCTTTTCAAATGCTTCAAGGATTCGTGATTAGTTTCTATGACAAATTCTTTGGGCCATAGGTAATCTTGCCATGTTTACCTCCACTGTCCACTCTACTTGGTAGACTCATGTGGTTGGTACTCCAATGTTCACAATGTGCAGAAGCTTAAGATAATGAAACTTGCTCTCAAGCAGATGAATAAATCTGAAATTAGTGATGTTGATAGACGAGTCAGGAACTTTTGTGAGCTACTTATAGCTATTTAAATTACTTTTCGACTCTAAGCTACTAAGAATCTTTCTATAAATAGAAGGCTCATGTGGCTTGGTTATGGGAAGGTGATTAGAACACAAAGTTTTTCCATAACTCCCTACTAGAAAGGAGGAATACCAACACCATTTCTTAAATAGAAGGGCCCAATCTCTCCCTCATCACTTATTCCTCTGAAATTAAACTTTATATCCTTAACAGTTTCAAGCTTTCTACGGGTCAAGTCAGCTCAGGGCCTTTAGGCCTTACCTTCCTAAATCGAATCATTAAATGTGCAATCCCCCCTCATTTATCTGAACTCCTTATTTCACCTTTTTCAGTCTCATATGTTAAACTAGCTTTTTTTAGTTTTAATCCTTTAAAAAGTTTTAGGTCAGATGGGTTTAATGCCTGCTTCTTCGAGAGTACTTGGAACATTTTAAAGGAGGATCTTACTGTTGCCTTCCTTAATTTTTTTGTATAAAGGAAATATCTAAAAGAGATCAATGACACCTTTATAACCCTTGTCCCTAAGGTACCTAATATTAACCAAGTTTCAAAATTTTGACCTATTTCTTACTATAACGTCATTATAAAATCATAGTTAAGCTCTTCACAAACAAGCTAGGCTGAAGTTTTACCAAACCTAATTAGTAAGAACCAGTAAGCTTTTATCAAAGGAAGAAGATTAGGAGATAAAATCCTCTTTATGTAAAAAGTCTTGAGAAACTATCATATTGACCATGGCCATAGGAGATGTGCTTTCAAGATTGATCTAAAAAAGGCCTATGACTTAGTTCAATAGGACTTTATACTATGAGCTCTCAAACTTATGTCTTTTTTAGAGCCTTTTATTCACTGGATTAAGGAATGCATCACTACTTCCACCATAACAAATCTGATGAATAGGGAGCCCACCCCATTTTTTAAAACCAAATGTGGCCTACGTCGAAGAGACCTACTATCTACTTATCTTTTCATTATTTGTATGGAGGTCTTAACCCAAATCTTATAATTTCACATTAGTATGAACTTTAACTTTTCTATCATTGGCAATGTGATCGCATCAAGCTTAGTCACCTTTGCTTTTTTTATGACCTCCTCCTCTTTTATAGAGCTAAACCTTCCTCCATCCATACCCTTTTTCAATATTTAACCCTCTTCTACTCTCTTTCAAGCCTATCTATTAACCATCTTAAAAGCTAGGCTTTTGTTGCCACTTTGGACCCTTCCCTTGTCAATCTGGTCTCCCATATCTCATGGAGTGATGTGCTTCCAGTGAGCTACTTGGGCATCCCTCTTATTTCATCCACACTTACAAAGGCAAACTGTGAGTCTTTGCTTCTTAAAATTAAAAAATAAATAGCCTCTTAGACCAATAAATACTTATCTTATGCGAGCATATTACAGTTGTTTGTCTCAAAGCTTAACTCATTCCATGTTTTTTGGTCCTCAATTTTCCTCTTGTTATTTAATGTAATCAAGACTATTTAGCAAAGATTTAGAAATTTCCTTTGGACAGAAGATTCCCACCAATTCCATCATTCTAAGGTAAACAAGATAGAGGTATGTAATCCAAAAAAGGAGAGAATCCTACGAATCAAGTAGCTTAAACATCAAATAAAGTTTTACTAGTAAAGCAAATTCAGATCCTTTTCCCTAATGCTGAAGCCGTGTGGGTTTAGTGGGTGCACAGTATGAAACTACGTCGAAAAGCTTTTAGTCCCAAAAGCCGAAACTTTAGATTCCTAGAGTTGGAAGCAAATTATCAAAGTAAGAGATAAGTTTAGGCACAGTGCTACTTCAAATTTGGTAATGGGAACAACACCCTCTTGTGGTATGAACCTTGGAACCCTGTAAGCATTCTTTCTTACTCATTCTCCACTCGAATAGTCTATGCTTCTGGCCTTCCTGTTCAGTTTAAAGTATGGAGTATTATTCACCAAAACCATTGCAGCTAGCCCCAAGCGAACTCACCTGAGATTATAGAGTTGAAAAGCATTGTTATTCCTTACTCTCCCAACCCTTCTCAGATGGATTGTATCTCTTGGGCTGGTAACCCCCTGGTTTCGCCAACAAAACAACTTATCAACACCTAGTTCCTTTTGCTTGCTCTATCCCTTGGGCAAAGCTCGTCTAGTCCACCAATACCTCGGCATAAATTTATACTCTGGATAGGTCTCCATGATAAATTGCCAACAAGAGATAGACTTAGTTACTACTTATGTCCAAACTTCTACATCCTTTGTATGGATTAGGGGGAAACTCCTGATCACCTATTAATTCTTCAATTGTAGCTTCTTTTATAGTCTAATTTTCCAATTTCTTTACTTATGTAATCTTACCTAGCTTCACTCTCTCCATTAAACATGCACTTGGCTCAAGCTCCTTACCAATTCTACCTCAGGAGAGGCTGGCCTACTTACTACCTTCCTCGCTACTAGTCTTTATGTCGTATAGAAGGAAAGGAACTCCAAAATTTTCCTTAATAAGAGCACAAATATTCAAAATCTTCTTTCTTCCACTCTTTAGCTTGTGAGAGAGGCATTCCTAGAAAATTCTGCTTCAATAACTCTTCAATATGAAAAAACATGAATCTTTAAAGGTATTTTGTTTTGGAAGTTTGTCTAGTAGGCCAAGCCCTTCGTGTCTCATAGGCTAAGTCCCTCTAGTGATCCAAACCGCTCTCAACCTAATGTTGTTACTCTTATTTCTAGGAGGGAAGCCTTATTATAAAGATTGTAATCCAAAAGAATAGTTGTTTCTAAATCTCCTCTCTAGACCAAAAGTGATCTCATTTATATATCTGATTCTGATAGCATGGAAGAGGGTGAAGATCAAGACCAAATCAAGGACTCTACTTCTTCTCTAAGTCATGGTTCTCTTGCAGTAAATTTACCAATTGCCCTTTTGTTAAGACTAGAGGCATCAATGGACCTACACCCCTAGACTCCATTAGGCATACTCAACAGAAAAAGAGCACTCTGAAGATGATGGCATCAAAACTTCCTAAGAAAAGAACTAAAGCAACCATTTATAAGTCACCATAGGAGCGAGCTGGCAAATGCTGAGAGCTTTGTCTCATCCAAAGCCTTGACATCTAAAACACTTAAAATCATGTGATTTAGAGAAGGTTTTTGTTTCACTTTTACCTTTAGAAGAAGAAACCAAATCTTTGGCTTTTTGTCATCTTCTAGTTTTAAGGCAATTTTGATAACCTTCCAATTTAATCTCCATAAAGAGTTAAAGGTCATGCCAGATTTGGAAGTTCCCATAGATTTTAATTGTCTTTCCACCTTAATCACCTTATTTAATAAATCCTCCATCTTTATATAATGCTTCAATTCCATCACATCATCTAGCTTCTTGATATTTTCAATAGTAGACCTAATGATGATGATCTCCATCTCCTTGTAGTATTCCTCCAAACTTTTGGAACCTTAAGTTAAACCTTGTAATTTCCAATACAAGTCTCTATAATAGTGGCTAGGTATGAATTGTTTGTGCATTACTTGTCTTTCCACCTTAATTAGCTTATATAATAAATTCTCCATCTCTATATAATGCTCCAATTCCACCACATCAGCAATCTCCTTATTTAAACCATTAACAAATCTAGCCATTGTAGCTTCTTGATCTTTTCAATATTAGACCTAATCACGATGATCTCCATCTCCTTGTAGTATTCCTCCAAACTTTTGGAACCTTAAGTTAAACCTTGTAATTTCCCATACAAGTCTCTATAACAGTGGCTAGGTATGAATTGTTTGTGCATTACCACCTTCACCTTTTTCGATGATAGAATAGGCCTTTGTCCATTCCTATGCTACTAAACATCATTTGATCCCACCAAATGCTAGCATAATCTATGAATTCAGCCATGACCAACTTGACTTTTTTCTCCTCAGAGTAGTTGTGACAATCAAACACATGTTTTACTTTTCTTTCTTACTCCAAGTATAACTCTAGATCAATATTGCCTTGAAAAGATGGAATCTGCATCTTAATACTACTCAAATTATTATCATACCTTTAGACATCCCCTCTTCTTTTCATGAAACTAATCCCTTCAAAATCAACTTCCTCCTCTTCCTTCACATTATGTGGTTGATTTCTATAAGAATTTTACCTACTTAATGTTTCTAAATTATGTAATCTCATATTAAGCATCTAGAATTGATCTTGGATGGCTTTCATGAACATTTTGATATAAATGTTAACATTTTCTCCTCCACTACTCATGATTAAACTGATAAATAAACAAATAATATTAAATAGATTGGGTTGTCCTCACATGTTCCCTTACGCACTTGAGTTTCACTTAGTTTTTTCTATTCTTGATGATGGACTCTTCAGAGTCTTTTACCACTTAAATTACAATCTCTCCTAATCAATGGTATCAATAAGAAAACAAATAGCAATTCAAACTTAATTACTTTGAATTCTAAGTCAACTAGAAAGGTAGATGTAAGCAAAAAGTAGATATAAAAAGAAAATGGTGAAAACAAATTTTGAATGAGGGAAAGTAAAAATTAATTAATGATAGAAAATCTAAAAGAAAAAAGATTAAAGGAATAATTAAGCACGAATAAGGAAAGAAGAATTAATGCAAAAAAAAAAAAGACTATAGAAGGAAAGAAGATAGAAGGAAATAATTTAAAAATGATAATGGAAAGTTTAAACCAAATGGGAGATGGTAAGTGTCTTCCTCATGTTTTTCTTTTATAAGGGAAAGAAAATGACTACAAAAGAAAAGAAGATAAAGAAAACAGTTTAGGGATGATAATGGAAAATTTAAACCAAATATGAGATGGTAAGTTTCTTCCTTACATTTGTTTTTATTTTTGTCTTTTTTCCTTCTTTGTTACTAGGAATAACACCCAAGACATGTGTAAAGATTGAAGATAAGTAGAACCTTGCAACTTATTTGACATAGAATTGGGAAAATTTATGCAAAAATTGAAGATAAGTAATTTTTTTCTTTTTTCGATCACTAATATGACTTAAATGAAAATAGATTAATACAACAACTTTGATGTAATTTTGGCTAAAAGTAAAAAGAAGAGAACAAGGAACAATACATTAGAAAACAAAGACAAAAGAATAAGAAGATTAAAAGAAACAAACAAGATTAAACAAGAAACAAAACAATGATAGATGTAACATGATTCGAGGAATTTGGCTCTAATACCAAATGATATAAACCTTAGTCAAGAAAATCGAAGATTTGAAATCAATAAGGAAAAAGAAACCCCAAAATTTGTCTTAAATTGAGTCCTAACCCCCACCAAACATGTTGATTGTAACCTAAATTATAAGTTGATAACTTATGTCAACTTAAAGAGATTAGATTTAGTTCTTAGATAAAGTTCTCACAATAGATAAAACAAATAAATTTTATTGATAACATATGATTATTTTTATAATGCATAATGTTTCCTCTTTAAATAAGCACCAATGATGAAAATCTTATAAGGAAAGATCTTCTTAATTAATCATAATCATAACTAAATAGGAAACACTTAACTAGGAAGGATTTCCTTAATTAATGGGCTCAAATAAGCCTTATTCAACCTTAGATTTGAAATCCTACCAAAAATAAATTGGAAACTAATAACAATTAGTGAAGTTAAAATAAAAAATTTTCCTCGAAGCTCATGTCTATAGCCTATTGAAAAGGTAAATATGCAGATTGGTCTTCATTAAAATTAATTATGCAGATCATCCTTGTTTATCGGGCTCCAAGTATTGTTTTTCATATGTTAGGCTTTGTCTATCTTCTTGGAGTTGAAGATAACTAATTAATCTTAATAATACTTTAGTATATTCCAAAATAGCCTTATTATCTTAAATGTCCTTGATCAACCCTTGCAAAGCCTTCTTCATATGCTCTGTTCTTGCTCTTCTTATAAGACCTCCAATGCCTTAGAATAGATTGGTGAATGTTGATGCAAATAGATCTCTATCAATTATCCTAATTAGAGATCCTTTAATCTTCTTAGCTCCTTTTTATCTACTTCTTCACCACATAACCTAAAAATACAACATATTTAGTACAAAAAAAACACTCTTTAAAATTGACATACAATTCCTCTTATCTAAGCATAAGAAACACTTTATCGAGATGTTTTACTTTCCCATCAAGTGATTTATTATAGACCAAAATGTCATCAAAGTAAAGAACCACAAATTTTCCAAGAAATTCACGCAATACAAGGTTCATAAGCCTCATAAAAGTTTTAGGTGCATTTGTTAATCCAAAAGGAATTACCAACCATTCATATAGTCCATATTTAGTTTTAAACGATGTTTTCTATTCATCTCCTTTTATAATTCTAAAAACTTCTATCTTTGTAAGTTGTCATCAACTCTAGTCCCCCTCCCCTACTGTCAAACAGGCAGAGCAAGAGCTTCTCAGGTTCTATTTTATTGCTCTTGGCCAGTAGGAATCTTTGTATAAACAAAAATTAAGGGTCTTCTGACTTACAAGAAGGGATAAAAACACAAAGTTTTTTCACAATTCTCTACTTGTTAGGCAAAACCAAACACTATCTCCACTATTTCTAGGCCGATGGATCTCTAATTTCCTCCCCATCAGAGCTGAAAATGCACTTCTTTCAATTCTTCAAGGATTCTATAGGAGCTAACAAACCCCCATCTCCTAGATTAAGTAACTTGCACAAATGTTAAGAGTAAGATTACTCCTTCACTCTCTTAGCAGCTGTGCTCCCTTTTCAATGAACAGGAGGTTAATCAACCCATCTAAAGCCCCTGGGTCAAATGGCTTTAATGGCTTCTTCTACAAACAAACTTGGGACATCTTTGGTTTTAGCATCACCAAGGCCGTCCTAGACTTCTTTACCAATAGGAAACTCTTAAAGGAGATAAATCCTACTTGCAATACCCTTGTTGCAAAAACCCCAAAGCCCTCTACAACTAGGGACTTTCATCCCATCTCTTATTGTAACATGATCTACAAGGCCATTGCGCAACTTTTGGTAGATAGGATCAAACTAGTCCTCCCCTCCCTTATCAAAACTACTCAATCTGACTTTATTTAAGGGAGAAGGATAGGGGATAATATTTTGTTAACCTAAGAAATTCTTCAAAACTATCGCATTGATAATGCCATGAATTCTTTCTAGGTGTAATAATCCTCTATCTTTCCCCTACCAGCTAGTGTCCTCAAAGATATTAAGAAAAAGGTGCGAAATTTTCTCTAGACTGGGTCCCCAAACCTTTGCCACCACTCCAAAGTACTTTAGGAGGAAGTGTGCACACCTAAAAAGAAGGAGGCTTATGTATCAAACTCCTTAAACCTTGGAACATAGTTCTCCTTGCAAAAACAATTTGGATCCTCTTCTCTAATGTTGAGGCAATTTGGGTCAGGATGGTCCATAGCGTTATTATGCCAAACCAAAGCTTATGGGCTTACTCCACCCCTACAGAGACTTTTGGAGTTTGAGGAAAATCCTCAAAACTAGAGAGTTCTTTATCCAAAAATTTAAATTTATGATTGGTAATTGTGAGGAAGTCTTCTTTTAGCATGATCCTTGGCACTCAGCTGGAATATTTTGGAAAACCTTCTCTCATCAAATCATCTACGACTATGGTATTGATAAGCACAGTAAAGTTTCAAGTATTATCTCTGAAAATGTCTGGAATTGGCCCCCAACTAACTCCCCTAAACATATGGAGCTTAAACAGATTCCAATTCCTTACCTTCCTTAGACTAGGATAGCATATTGCCTTAAATGGGATGGTAGCTCTAAAACCTTTTCAAATAAAGGAGCTTATAAGTTTTTCTTAGACCCCTAACCAACAATCTGGCTTGGACAAAATTAGTTTGGTCCAACAACATTCTTCCTAAGCATGGATTCATCGTCTAGCTAGCCCTTAATGAGAGGCTTTCTACTAAAGATACAATGCTTTACACTTTCTACCCTAACATTTGTATGCTTTATAAAGTCATTGAGGAATCTCACAACTATCTCTTCTTTAACTGTGATTACTCCCATACTCTTTAGTTTCGAATTGTGCACCTTTGGTACTAGCACTGGAGGCCTGGTTCTCTCTTGTCAACCAGTCACTGGATATCTTAGCTTACCAAAGGAAAATCTACATATTCAACCTTAACCCAAATTATTTTTTCTCCTGTGTATATGTGTTATGGAAATAAAGAAATGAGAGAATTATAAATTATAGGCAGCATACTGTACAAACTCCAGTGCATGTTTCCAAGCATTGAAATCACCAACTACCTTCTCCCTTCTAATGAAAAAATCTTATTGCCCTAGTTGAAAATCCTCTAATAAAGTCAATCCAATAAAGGTTCACAGTCCATGAATGAAGGCTTTTAAGAGATTATAAGTGAGCCCAAGTACCTAAAAGGAAGCTCACTAAACTGTAATCCAAAGATACTTGAAAGGGTATTGGCCAAAGGTAAGGCATCAGCTAAAATAGTCATATGAATCTTGCCTTTGTTAATTCTAAGCATTGATATTGCAGAGAACACACCAGTAGTATCTAGAAGAAGTTCAATAGAAGTAGCATGTACACACTAAATAACATTAAATCATCTACAAAAACCAAATGATGAACTTCCAACCTTATACATTTGCTATGAAAGGAGAAGGGGTGTTGGTGGTTTGATGATTAATTAAGGTAGATAGGCCATTCGTATAATGACAAAATAGGTGGGGAGAATTTGGATCCTCATGCCTAATTCCCTTGTTACAAATCAACAACATGGTCGACTCACTATTAACCAAAATACTGAAAGAAGCTGATGACACACATTCCATGATTCGATAAGAGAATTGAGTAGGAAAGCCCCTATAAGCCAATGTTTGAATGAACCACCAACTAAGGGAATCATATGCCTTGTGAAGTTCAAGTTTAATAGCACAGCTCTTATAAGAGCCCTTTTTAGGATAAGACTGAAATAACTCTTAGGAAAGTAGAATATCGTTATTGTGGATCTAGCAGGAATGAAGGCAGCTTGAGCTTGGTGAATGGGAGTAGGAAGCACATGTAATTAGTAAGGAACTTAGAGATTAATTTATAGAATGTATTACAGCATGATGTGAGTCTTATTGAAATATTTAAACAACTTACTTGTGTTGAAATATTCTAGAACTACTACTAAAACTTGGTCACTGATAATAGGCCATGATCTTTTAAAGAATTTGGCATTCCAACCATTTGAACTTGGAGATTTATCAAGGTGTAAACCATAAAAGTCCTCCCAAAGACCCTTTACTATCCATTTTCATCCATATGCTAATGAATTATGTTTATGTTTCTTCTCTTAAGGATTGCACCATGGAAGAAAGCATTATTTTAATCTATATGACTCAGCCAGTATACCCTTAATTTTTACTTTAATACAGAGTGATGAAGCTTCAAAGCCTTAAAGTACCTATTATGGTCACCATTTACACTAGTTTAGAGTTATCTAATAAATCTTAACTAGAAGTTGTTGAGAGTACAAAATATTCAATCTGGATTTCACCACTTCAATATGATAAGGAGATCCATAATGATTGGCTTAAATGCTTCAAATCAATCTTCACTTTTTGTAATTTCTTACTACATTTGAGTTGCTCAAATCCCTCCACTTGCAACTACATCCCTCTCCTAATAACATCCTCAAAACCTTTAAAAAGTAAAGATGGTTAAAGAATATTAAGGGGCCAAAACTTGTATGCCTTTCCAGGAGGTCATACACCTCCACTAGGGAATGATAAAAAAATATGAGGGCTATAATAAGTTGCATAGCTTTTATAAAATGTAGTGAGACACAAACAATTCACCATTGCCCTACCAAATTTCCTCCTAACTAACATATGGCTTTGTTGTTCGTTCCATAATGTGAAGTGATTTCCAGCAATTCTCAAATCCACAACTTCCAAATTAATACATTTCCTAAACTCCTAGAAATAACATTCTGCCCAAAGTATAACTCTTAGTTTCCTCAGATAAAAGTGTACAATTAAAGTACCATACCAAAAGCATGGCTTATCCCTCCCCTGGCCAATTTGTATCAACTTCTCCCAAAACAATAGTCTTTAAAAAGTGAAGTTAGAAAAGCGGCACCTAATATTACTAGCCACTAACACACACTCCAAATACATAATCTAATTAGTCATCTCCAACATAACCATATCCACAACATGAGGATCATAGCCCACAAAAATTTGCCCATTATAATGATACTAGTGATTAGTGTAGGTTATCCAGCCTTTAGATACATACCATTGCTTGCTTAAAGGATTATCCTTTATTTGAGTCTGCAAAAGACCAATGATAATGCCTTTAATTTTGATGAAGTCATGGATTGCTTGCTGCTTTTTGGGGTTATTTACCCTATAGCATCTAAACTATAAGGGTCATAGATTGGAAGAGGCATTGACAACCTTAGCCCTAGCCTTTCTCCCATATTTTTTCCTTTGAACATTAATGGTGTCATCGAAAAAGCTGCAAACAACCTCATAGAGCATAGTAAAATTACTAACATGTACATCTTGCAAGTCAAGTTGGATATCCATAACTTGCCCACTTTGTATATCATTAGACTTAGTGGCATATGTTTCAAATGATTCATATATTGATGCACTAACCTGATTTAAAGTCATCTACCTTTGAAGTTAAGGGTCTACACTAATGGAGATTAAGTATTCTAAGTGGCTTTAGGCCAAAGGAGAAGGATTGAGACGTGTTGTAGATCATAGGCATTAAGGAGAAACACTTCAACAAGCTAAAAAAGGTGATACTAAGGTAAAAGATCCATTAGAGAGCCTTTAAGGATGAATGGGATAATCACAGGCTAAATGTGCTAAAGAGGCGCTCTTAAAAATTTGATGGTAGATCTGTATGTAAAGGAAGAAGCTAAAAAACATGGAGACATGTCAATTATGTTTATGGTGACGATTTAAGGTTTGGAACAATGTGTTGAACTTATTAAAGAAGGTTGAACCTATTGCATAACTTGAAACAACTTATTTATTACAATTATCTTGCTTTGAGCATCTTTAGGCGAACTACTTGGCTCAAATATTTTAGTTATTTATAAATTTTTATTATGTTACCTGGGACTTAACTAAGTGGATTAGCCTTTTATAGCCTTCAATAAGCCTACTTAAGCATTAATTTTGTTTTGGGCCCAAACAACTAATTTTAAGCTTATCTATTATGGAGTTTGTTATTTTAGACTAAGATGGGTCAAAATCCAATTCCCACCCTTATAGAATGTAGTGAGGTCATTAGGGTTAGTATAAAACCCCTTATTTTTTCCATTGTAGATAAAATTGATTGATTTTCATGTTCAAAGGACACATAAAGAGTTCCTTTGCATTACTTGAGTGAAAAATACTTTCGTGGTGTTCTTTAAAGACTTGATTTTCATTCAAGCAAGTGATTGTGAAGATCAAAGCCCCCAATCCTTTCTAAATTCTTTGGGTGTGGCAGAAATATCTTTTAAATCATTATTGAAATTCTTACACAATATTGAACGATCCTTAAATCCTAGATTTGTGATTTATGCTTTATCTAATCTAAGATGAAGAACTTATCAATTTTTGGTATCAAGGCTGAGTTTTATTGTCAAGGTTTAAATTAACTCGTGCCCTTTTATTTTTTTTCAATTTTGTGTCCTTATTTCTTCAACTTCCTTGAGTTTTTCTTAATTCTTTCTTGGAATCTTGAATCTATTTTCTTGAGTCTTTAAGTTTCTGTTTCTTTTTTCACTTATTACATCTTTTTCTTATGTTTTATATCTATTTCTTTGAGTTCTTATGTTAGATAGAACCATTCTTGATATTCTTGATCTTTGTTAATTCTAACTATGTGCATTCAAAGAATAAGTTTGGCTTGATCTTTTGAATTCTTGTTGAATCTTTTGAATCCAATTGAATCCTACAATTGATGGAGATCTACTTACTTCAACATTAACTGATTCGTTACAAGGTATTGGAGGTCCTATGAAAAGAGTACAAGCTAAGCATATGAAGGAGCTTTTGTAAAGGTCAATTAAGGACATTCAAGATAATGAGGCTATTTTCGAAGATCCCAAAACATTACCAAGATTAATTACTTATCTTATAGCCCAAGAAGGTGGACAAAGCCTAACACATGAAAAACAATGCTTAGAGCCCAATATGCAAGGATGATCTTCTACATGTTTTTGATGAAGCCCAATATGCGTATTTGGCTAAACACATTATCTTTAAGGAAAAATAGTATTTTGAATTTTCTTCATTAATTATTATTAGTTGTCAAGTTATTTTGAAAAGGATTTCAAATTTAAGTCTAACTAAGGTTCATTTATATCCATTAATTAAGGAAATTCTTCCTAATCAAGCTTTTCCTATTTATTTATGATTAGAAATAACTAGGAAGACCTTTCCTTATAGGATTTTCATCATTTAGCGCCAATTTGAATTGAAAATATGATGTATAAAAAAAGTCATCATATCATAAATAATATTTGAGTGTTTTCTCTATTTTGAGAGTTTCTTTTTGGTTGTTCATTTAAGAACTAAATTTGATCTCTTCAGGATAACGTGTACTGATTAACTTATAACTTTGGTTCCAAGCAACAAGTTTCATTGAGGTTAGGTTCTTTTCTTGATTCAAGACACATTTTGGATTTCTTTTTCCTTGTTGATTTTAGGTCTTTGGTGTTCTTATCCAAGGGTCATATCAATAATTCTCACTTTGAATCTTGTTTCTTGATTATGGTTTCCCTAATTTTCTTATTTTTCAAAATACTAAAAAAAAAGGAGTGAAAAAAGGATCCAAAGAAAAAAAAAAGAGATATAAAAGAAACAAATCTGATTAAAGTTCTTGCTAGTTATCAATGTGCTTCCAAATTCATAATCTATAAGGATTTGACAAGTCAATTTGGGCATATAAGAAGAATTCCATAAAAGAACTTCTAAACCTATTCAAATTCATTCAAATCTATGTTACTCTTTCTTACACATGTCAATTACTTCTTCTTTTGATAGAATATGTCAATTACATTCTTCTTTTAATAGAACA
>JAOXYD010225541.1:0-18520 GCA_028565735.1 Pinacopodium congolense
CAATTATGATTAGAAACATGTTTGGATCAGTTTAGGGTCGATTGTGCAGAATAGGCTGTGTTTTCTGGAACACAACGACTGGCTGTTCTTACACAACGGCACCCTGCTGAGGTGCCATTGTCCCCTGTCTGATGAGAAAATTTACATACATATACATAATATTTCATTTGAGATCCTCATAATCGATTTAGTTTAGTGAAATTACTCTCTAATAAATATTCACATATTTATGTAAATAACCTTATATTTTAATTTATAAGATCGATTACTTTTTTATAAGAAAAATATAATGGATGTTAGTCTTACTAATTCATCAATTTCGCATCTTAATAAAACTACGGCTAGAATAATTTAGGAATAAAAGCTTTTTTGGAACAAATAAATTTCACAAAATTTTATGAAATTCATTTGTAATTCTAAATTTATGTGTTTGGAACATAAAAAAAACTATTTATTTCAATTTCGAGATTTGAATTCCGTTAAATTCAATATAACTAATCTAAATTCCATCAAAATAGTTAAGATTTACAATTTAGACATCATAATTATGATCTTATTATAATTTCAATTACAAAATAATTATACCTAAGATTTTATTTTATTATTAATTATTAAATATAATTAATAAAATACATAAAGATAAAAGTGTAAATTTTTAACACCTTTTACAAATTTTTGATCATTTCAATTAATTACATTTTTCTTTCAAAAATATATTTATTTAATAAATTTATAATATTATACATATACTTGCAACCAACTGATTAGTTGCAAGGATATAAACTAATACAAAACCTTAAATGTTTGTTTCTATCACTATTCTTTTATAACAATGAATTTTTATATTTTTATATTTTTATATTTTCATATTTTTTATTTTTTATTTTTATAAACATAAAGTATAATGCCAATAAAGGGATCGTGAAAAAATTGAAAAATAACATGAGTTATTTATGATAATAAATTTGATTGTAATACTTTCTATTGGATGTGTCACCTTATTCAGCCAATTTTTTTATATTTTTATTTTTATAATATGTATATTGAATAAATAAAAGAAAGGAAGAATCCTTTTAATGAAGAAATATAATTCTTATTATTAGGGACAACCATTTTCTAATTCAGTACCAATCCTTTAAAATTTTCTATTTGTGTCCTTTATCTTTGCGCTTGGTATTAAAGAAGTGCTTTCGTTAATTTACCTTAACGGAAATATGACAAGGTCCAATAAAAAAGACATGTGAGATCCACATAAAATGCCAATAAAATGACGCCATTTTTTTAAAAACAGTGTGGTTTTAATGAAAGTAAAATTGTAGCATTTAAAAAAAAAACCTTTTCCTTTCCCTATCATTTTTTCATTTCTTGTTCTATCGCTCTCATCTGCTTCTTACTGCCACCATCTCACCATCGCTTTTTTGTTGCTGTATCGCTGTGAAGTTGTCGTCATCTGACCACCATCTCATTGTTGCCTTCTTGCCACCACTTCCCTTCTTGGGTCTCCTTAATCCTAGTCTTTATAAGCTTCGATAGTAAGGTTACTTTACTTCCTATCTTTGGTATGAATTTCAAGAACCTACAACTACAATAACTTAATTTCCAAAGAAAAGATTTTTTTTCTTTATCTTAATACCTTTAAGCATTGGAGCAAGATATGCAGCCTCCAATTTTTCCACCCATATGAGTTTCCTAAGATGCAATTTGTTGGAAAGAACCATGTCATCTTGTTGTTTAGGCAAGGAAACATAGAAGGTGTGAGATAAATCTAAAACCTTTATAATGAAACCTCTGGGAAAATATCACCATCTCTTAGCACAAGTATAATACTTCTTATTTACAGCAATACAAGTTGGTGATCATGTAAAGGGTATCCATTTACATTCATCTTGCGAAAAAAATTCACAAGAACCCTAGAATTCAACAGCAACATTATCTTCTAAAAGGGTCACAACACCGAATATTTTTTAAAGCAAAGAACAAATTGCAGCACTAAACGGAAAAATATGGATCATTTAAATGAATATCAACAGAAACGACGAGAAGATAAGGGAAAGGAGCTTCTCAGATTGATTTTTTTGAACATCAAAATGCAAGAAAGCAACATTCTTGGCTAAAAATCACACCTAGGGAGATACAAAGGGAAGGATTTTTTTTTTCTTGTTATTCTTAGTCTGTGATTTCAAGCACGACACTTCTTAATTCAGTTCCTTAATCTTGAAATGAAAATAAAAGAATAAACAAGGAACAAATGGTACTGAGGTTGGTATCTTTGAATATAAATTATCTAAAAACCAATAGAATCATGGAAGTTTGGAACATCAAGAGTCAATGGAATTTCTGAGTCTTTTGCAAACAAAGAAGAATTGATTGAATCAAAGAAGGAAAACTGAAAAGAGTTAAAGGACAGTAGGGCAAGGTTTTTACTTAAACGATGCAGTTTTTATTTATTTTAAACTACATTCTTCTTTTAAAAAATGAAGTCATTTTGGTTGGTATATTATTAAATCTAAATGACGTCATTTTATTGGTAGCTTATAAGGATTTCATGTTTTTTTTTTTTGGCCATGTCAGATTTTCGTTAAAGTAAACTGACGAAAGGAATTATTTGATACCAAACACAAATGTAGATGACTCAAATAGAAAAGTATAAAGGTTTATGATTGAATTGGAAAAATAGTTAAACATGAAGAACCAAAAATATGATTATCCTTATATATAAAATATTGGTTTTAACTCTTCGGTTTATAACTATCCTACTAATTTAGCTTGGATATATGTATATACAATTATTAAATCTTAGGATTACATTTATACATAAATTTCTCATATCTTTCACCATTAAACTAGGTAACAACTAAATAGTTAATAATTACATGATACATAGAATATTCTCCACTACTCCCCCTCAAGCTAGATCTAGAGGACTAATGGATGTAAGCTTACTTAAGAGTTGATGAAATAAAGCAAATGGCAAAACTTTAGCGAACACATTTGTAAGTTAATCACTAGTTAACACATAAATAAGTATTAATAAGCTTAGACTAAACCTGTTAATGAATGTAGTAACAGCCTATTTCAGTATGTTTTTATCCTTTCATGGAACATATGGTTAGATGTAATATGCATGGTAGTCTGATTATTACAAAAAGAGTTATGGAAGTAATACATGGATATCCTAGATCAATAAGAAGACATTTCAACCATACTAGCTCATAAATTGTTGAGGCTATAGCATAATACATAGCCTTTGCATTAGAATGAGCTACCACTTATTATATTTTGCTTTTCTGTGGCACAAGGTTGCCATCAACTAATATATAGTAAGTAGTAGTAGATCCATGATTAAGATTATTGCCAACCTAATCAAAATCGATATATCCTATAGTATTAGTGTTTCCATTTCTGATATTAACATTCCCAAGACTTATCGTCCTATTAAAATATCTCAAGATGCATTTCACAATGTACAAATAATGAATAGTAAGTGCATGTATATGATGATTGTCAAGACTTATAGTAAAAGTAATAGTAAGCCGAGTGATAGTCAAATAAGTAAGCTATCCCACATGCTTTTGATAATAATTTTACATATCAAGAGGTTTTCCCACGAAGTCATGCCTTAATTTACTATTTAAAAGAGTAATAGTAATTTCAGTATGTAGCATATCAACATCTTAAATTAAATCTTAAATGCGGATGTATTTATGCTAATTAAAAAAGAGCATATTACTAGAAGTTGTCATTTCAATGATAGGAAAATATTTCATGGAACCAATATCCTTAGTCTAAAATTGATGTTGATGATTCTTCTTCAATTAAGCAATAGAATTGGAATTATTACTAGAAATAATAAGATCATCTACACCATTAGTTTCTCAACCTTTCCAAATTACACATATAATGAAGAGGTAATAGAGCTCCTTAAAAACCAGGAATTTTAAGTGCAAAGCTTAATAAATTTTCAAGTTATGCACAAGGACTTTGCTTCAATCTATAAATAGATTTATGGAGTTCAAAAACCAAGTTGGGATTATCACTTTGAGGATGTCTAAAAGTGTGCTTTATGAAGACTTGTTCTTTAATATCATCATGCAAAGAGGCATTTTTTATGACCATTTGAAACAAAGACTAGCTATTATTAATAACAACAAACAAAGAATTCTAAAAGTGTTCATCTTGGCAATTGGAACGAATGTCTCCTTGAAGTCAATACCAAATTTTTGAGTAAATCCATGAGCAAGAAGTAGTGCTTTATGATGATCAATAAATCCATTGGAGTTTAATTTTGTTTAAAAACCCATCGATTACTAGCTGCCTATTTTTTGTTAGGGAGAGGCAGGAATACCTTAGTTAGTTTCAAAGTTTTTATCAAATAAGAATCTAGAAAATTTACTAAGAAGTACAATGGGCTCATCATACTTTAGTTTATCAACTCTATCTTAAACTACTCCCAACCATTAAGCAAAATAATAGGATTAGAGAAAAAAGATTCAATAATATAGGTAGCCATGTAAGCCTTATGTTCAGTGACTCATTTTATCCTTCGTAAATATGGATTTAAACTTTGGATGTAGTAATCCATTAAATATCTAAGAGAATTGTAATGTGCATATTTGAGGTCTAGATACTTACCCTTAAAGAATCTTTTTTCCAGGAGATTGACAACCAAAGTGGGTACAAAGATCTAAAGCACTAGAAAAAGTATCACGAGGCATTACCTTCATAAAGACCTCTTCACATTGAATAGTTACATAGACACTCCTTAAGGATGGGAGTTCAACATTCATTAAAACATGGAACCTTAAACCCTTAAAATTAGGACTATTACTCACAACTAATTGGAATATGTGAATCTTTTTCTTTTTTCTTTTCCAAAACAACTAAAATAATAGTATGAAATTGATAAACCTCTAACTCGCTCCATAAGCTTCGTAAACTAACCAACGAACTTACAAATGATTTTCCATCTTGATGAAGGCTAGTAATCTCTCGTTAAATCTAAAAAGTATGGACAAAATTATTTTGATTTCCATTAGTATCTCGAGCATGCTTCCCAAAGATCCAATGCAGATACAAAATAATTGAGAATTTCAACAAAATTATGCTCCACTGAGTTGAGAATTTAAGATATAAATAATTGGTCCTTTGATAATCAATCCTCACACTCTAGTGAATTAAAATTAGAAGGTTTCTCTTTATCAGTGATAAACCCTAATTTTTAATCTTACATTAAGAGTAATATTAACTGCTCACCATCAAGGAAGATAATTTAATTTTTTATAACATCACAAAAATCAATTTTTTAGAAGTATTGACATCATCATCAACAATAGTATTAGATAAGGCAACAACCACCCCTTTTAAATATTTAGTTGCATCAGTAATCTTTTTATCAGCCATGACAAAAGAAATTAAGGAGAAAACAGAAAAAGAGCAAAAAAAAAGTAAGATCACTGCTTTGATACTACGAAAAAATTAAATGGAGACTAATTTTAATGAAGAAACATAGTTCTTATTATGACAGTTTCATACGGAATACATGTACATATGGAATATTGGTTTTTATCTCTTAATGTTCTATCTCTTGAACCTATAACTATCCCATTAATTTAGCCTGGATGAATATATATGCAATTATCAAATCCTAAAAGTTCACTGATATATAAATTTTACATATCTATCACCACTAAACTCGATAACATATAAATAGCTACTAATAACCATATACATAGAATATGCTCTAATAAATTTCTCATATTTATCATTACTAGACTAGGTGACAAATAAATCATTAATAATAACATGATACATAGAATATTCTTTATTGTATTATAATTTTCTATTTGTAGCTCTAAATATAAGTATGAAAGTGTAGATGGGTTGTATACAATGTAGGTTGAGATAATATACATATGGTACATGTTACATTATATGAGTGTTTGTAGATTCTAATTTTGCAAATATGAACAACAATAAAATGGTCAGATAGCAAAACAACGTAATGTTGAGTGGGAAGCAAAGGATGATAACCATTTAGGTATGAACTATGTTAGATCATTCAATAATAAAGCACATTTATGGACCCTGTATAGACTTACATAGACTATAGGTGACAAATAGAGGGTTTGTATAGACCCACCACAGAAATTATGCTTATAATTTTTTTCTTTATAAATATTTAAGGTTATTCAAATGATAGAAAATGTTTTAAGTCATCTTCTGTCACTCATATACTCTGTTTTATTGTGTTATTTAAAAAATATAATAATAATATAGGCAATTCTTTTATGAAAAAAATTCTTTATTATAAAATAAATAAAATAATTTAAGTGATTTTATTTATATGTCATTTTTATTTTATTATTTTAAAAATATAAAAAGCAATATTAACTATTAAATTAAGGGAGGTTCAGCCTTATTTTGATGATGAAAAAATATTCTTAATACTAATGTCTTGTTATGTTTAACATTTTAAAAGATAGATATATTGATAAAGTGTTAAAGAAATGAGTCATAGAGTCTTGGAACTAAATTGGAGCTTATGTGATGATCAAGTGAAAGGACTCAAAGTTGGAAGACCAAGATAGTGTTTGTATAGGTTTAATCTTGTAATTTTCTATGGAAGTATTTCTCAATCTCTTTATTGTTTATAAAAGGGCTCACTGATGCATCATTGTATTCATATTTTAGAATATACATATAGATTACCTAGTCAAGATGAAAATATATGGAGAATGCTTTGAAATAATCCTCTTGATGAGTTAAAATGTTTTTGGAGAAGTTTTCAATGTATGTGTAAGTTAAGAAATGTTTTTTAAATGTTGGAAAGTGTTTTAGAATGATTTAAAACTATTTGATCATGTCTAGTTTAAATAAGGACTAGTCACCAATGATGGTTGACCAGCCCCTGATTGATTAATATGTTCCATGTGTCGTCCAATGTGTATATGGCAACCTGTTCAGTTGACTGATAAAGATATATTGATTGGCTAATCATTGGTTGATCAATGTATGAAGGTTGGTCATCGATAGACTGATCAACATGCAAATTGAACAATCCTACAAGTGAATTGAAGCATAAATTATATTGAGTTGTGTGTTTTAATTGAGTTTTGTATGAGTTTTTTTTTAAGTTTATGAGCTTAAGTATGCATACATCTTTCAAGAGTTTTGTGAGCCCTTATCAAACACTTTATGAGCCAAAAGATACATTTTCAAGTGTATTTTAAGTGGTTGTAAGGTTATGAAATTATTAATTATGAAAGGTTGCCCTAAAGCATTGAAAAAGGGGCCTCAAGTTATGCTTTCAAATAATTGAAATAGTGAAATACTCAACAAGGTATTGGAGAGTTGACCTAGGCAAAAAACCTATCATTAAACCACTACAAAATTCAGTTTTCCTATTATCTCCCTTGCTCTTCTACTTTAAAGTTTTATTTTATTACAAGTTACTTATAATGTTCATTACATTGTTCATATTACTTATTGAATTTTTTTTATAAAGTTAGAAAATTTTTAAGGAACTTAATTCACCCCTTATTTTAAATGCCAAATAGGACTAGCAAGTAGTATTATAGCTTAATTCTCAAATAGTTGTAATTATAAAGAATTAATAAGAAAAGATAATGGCACCCATGAACTCTTTTACTCTCTTTAACAACTTAAAAAGTCAAAACATAAGTAAGGACCCTTACTTTAATGGAAATGACTACCTTTATTAGAAAAATTAAGATAAGATGTTCTTTTATAACCAATACTACTAAGTTGTGGAAAGTATTACCATAAGAGACCTCCATGCCATAAAACTTGTAAGAAACCAAAAAGTAGCTAAAAAAGAGGATGATGGAATATTATTGATAAGAAATTACTGTCCTTTAACAATAAGACGATATGTAGCTTTTATTGTGGTAGGAATGAAGTGAGAAACAACTTATGAGATTTGGCATATCTTAGAAGTTACACATAAAGGTACAAACTAAGTTAGAGAAAGAAAAGTGAGCATGTTAATTCACCATTATGAACTTTTTCACATGTTGCATGATGAATCTATTTCCTTTATATATACACGTTTTGTTGATATTATTAATGCTTTAAAAGATCTAGGTAAGACCTAATCTAACATTAAACTTACAAGAAAAATCATCAGGTCCCTACTAAAGTCTTGGGAGGCTAAAGTAACAATAAGCCAAGAAGTGAAAGACCTAAATGCTTCTCCCTATATAAGCTAATTGGTTCCCTCCTAACATATAAGATGGGATTAAAGGAGATGTAAGATTAGGAAATCATAAAAATGAAGAAAAGCAAGGCATTTAAAGTTTCAAAGGAGATAAAAAGTGATGATGAAGCCTCCACGAGTGGAAGCGAAGATTAAGATATAGCCTTATTTACAAGAATCTTCAAGAAATTTCTAAAGAGGAAGGCATACACATAGAAAAGTGAAGGTAAGCCTTATTCTAAAAATAAGTTAGCTATCCTCATTTGTTTTAAGTGTAATGAAAAAGGTCATGTAAATTCACAATGTCCACATATCAAAAAAAGTGAGAAGAAGGAGAAAAAGGAAACAAAAAAAAAGAAGGCATTAAACACCATATGGAGTGAATGTGAGTTCAAAAAAGAAAAATAAATGTCAAGTGTGTGATGAAGTATCCTCTTCCTTTACTTCTAATAGTAAAAATAAATGTGACATAAATTCTAGTTATGATGATTTAGTGGAATACTTACACGTGTTAATTAAGAAAAGGAAGAAATTACCCACTAGGTGTAAATTGTTAAATGAATGCAAGGTAGAAAATAAAAAACTTAAACTTGACCTAGAACCAAAGATTGTAGATGACAATGATAGACAAAAACTAGTAAATGAACATGCTTCACTAAAAAGAGAAATATAATCTTTTAAGGATTCATTAGTAAAATTTACAAAAGTAAATGAGAGACTAGAAACAATAGATGGATGACATATATGGATTAGGTTATACTAGTGATAATGGAGCTTCAATTAGTAAGATCTCCTTTGTAAAGAGGAAGAACTTAGAAGATGAGCCTATGCCTAGGAATTATGATCAAAATGCATCCACAAGTAAACCACACTAAGAAAAATGCATCATGCATACATGTATAGTCATAACACAAGAATTAGGAGAACTTCACGAGGTAGGTTTAATTCTAGGCCATATTTTCAAATGAGGAAAAACTATCATACTTGGACTCATAATGAATCTAGACTTAGATATGGTATATATATATATATATATATCACATATACGTTTGTTTTGCACATATTGTCATTATTATAAGCATGCTGAATGTTTTTGTTATAATAGACTAAGTAGGAATATTACAATGAGAAGTTGAGATATGTATGTCCCTAACCCTAAGGACCAAAGTTGTTGTAAGTACCTAAATTAAAATGATTTTCTTATTTTTTTTTTTAGATCAACAAGAAGAGGAATAAATAATAAGTTGATAATGGATACTCAAGACATATGGCAGATGACCTTTCTCAATTTATCTCATTTAAAACTAAGGATAGTGGATTTGTCCCATTTGGAGACAATGCCAAGAGTCAAGTAATTGGCATTGAAAAAGTTGTTTAATATACTACCACTTAATTAATAATGTCTTACTAGTAGATGGATTGAAGTATAATTGCCAATTGTATGATAAAGATTATAAAGTATGCTTTGAAAGGTATGCATATGCAGTTTCAAAAATAGGTGATAATAGTATTACTTTATTATAAAAAAGAGAAGGAAATACCTATATTGTTGTTTTAAATGATGCTTCTAACCTTGACATGAAGAGCTTAGTTCTTATGAGTGAATGTTCATGAATTTGGCATAGAGGACTTAAACACTCGAGTATGAATCTTTTGGTAAACCTAAACTCTAAACAACTCATCAATTGGCTCTTAAGCATGAAATTTAAGAAAAATAGGATTTGTGGAGCATGCTAAATAGGAAAAAAAGTAAGAAGTGTTTTCAAAAGTAAGAAATCATTAGCAACTTCTAATCCTCTTAAATTCTTTAAATGGACTTATTTGGACCTACTAAGATTGCAAGCTTAGGTTGTAAATCATATGAATTTGTAATTATTTATGGCTTTAGCATATTTATATAGGGATTATTTTTTTAGTAGTAAAGATTAATATTTTAAGTCTTTTGTAAAATTTGCTAAGAAAATTCCAAATGAAAAGGATTTTTCTATTGTATTTATTAGGAATGACCATAGTAGGGAATTTGAAAATAATTTGTTTGAAAGTTTTTGTGATGATCATGGCATATCTCATAATTTCTTAACCCCTAGGACTCCCCAACAAAATGGTGTAATTGAAAGAAAGAATAGGACTTTACAAAAAACTAGGCTAGGACCATAATTAACGAGTATGAATTACTAAAGTATTTTTTCAATTAAAGCCATTATATATGCATATCATGTAGTAAATAGGGTATACATTAGGCCTAAAATGGATAAAATCCTATATGAACTTTGGAACAGTAAGAAACAAACAATTGACTATTTCAAGATCTTTGCGTACAAATGCTATAATTTAAACACAAATGATATTTTTACTAAATTAGATTATAAAATTGATAAATTTTTGTAGGATACTTATTAACTTTAGAGTATATAGAGTTTTCAATAAAAGAAGTTATATTGTTGAAGAATCAATGCATATAGTATTTAATGAGACTAACCCTTTTAAAAGCTAAAGAAATCTTGAAGATGATGATGTATGTTTGTCAAAAGAATTGAAAAAGCTAACTCTTAAAGAAGAAAAAGAGGATGGACAAAGTACTCCATAAGAAGCCATTGTTGGACCAAGCTATGAAAAGAGGAATGATGAGTTTCCAAAAGGATTGAAAATTGATGTAGCCTAAATATCCCTATAAATTTTAAATAAAATGAATCCTAAATCTCAAATACAATAAGTAGGCAAGTGTACCTATCATATTGCAATATAACTTATTAAGAGTTTAAATTGTTGATCCCACAAGGATTGTTATAGACCACTAGGAATCTCCCTTTCTATATTATCTAACCTATCCATTTTGGTGATTGAATTGGTAATAAACTAAACTAAACTAAAAAACTAACTAACTAAATAATTACAAAGCAAAATTCATAAGATTAAAGATGCCCCTAAAAAAGTTAGGACCTATATGGTTAATCCCCCCTAAAAAAACATGTTTATATTCATCATTTGACTTTAATTCAGCAAATTTTTCAAATTGGCTTAAAATATAGATTTCTAAATTGAATTATACTCTCTATCAAATTATATAATGCTTATCTAACTAAGTAAGTTAAACAAAATTTTTTCGTTATTTCAAAATATGAATTGAATACATTAACACGTACTACAGAACCTATTATTTTGATTAAATTAACATATAATCCTAATATCTTATGTAAGCCTATCTTTAAGTATCCATGTAAGATTCAATACTTATGGGTTGATCTATTCACATAGATGATCTCTCGATCTAAATACTTGAAATAAAATAATTGAAATTGAAATTAGTATTCGCATAATAATCAAAACCATAAATCCAAGACAAAATACGAAATTTCAATATTGAATCAAAGGAACAACATCAAACACCATATCTTAGGATTCATAAATATTTAGATCTTACAAGAATTTAGTTCTTAAACATATTAAAAGCAACATAAACAATTAAAGACGAAATGGGGATTATAAAGCTCATTCCTATGATACTTGAATATGTGAATCTTCAATTATTAGTGCTAAAAATCAATCTTAATCTTCAATCCCTTAATATTTTGATCTAATTCTCCCTCTCAAATTGCTTCAAAATCTTATAAGGATGGCTTAGGAATGTCCTTTGGTCTCTTATTAGTGACTCTAGGGTTCCAAGGATAAAAAAAGCATAAGAAAAAGACTTAGGTTTAAATACTAAAAGAGCCGTAGGACAAGGCACATACTCTTCTATTAAAAATTGAACCTAGCCGTAAACCTTCTACAATTTTGTTTATCTTGGTTTTTTCTTGATAGAATCTTTATGGTTTTTCTCATAGCTGTAATATTTAGTGTAAAACTCGATGATTTAATGCTCTTGCTCCTCCTTTTGGTTACACAACTCATCTAACTCCAAAAGTGCCTCTAATTGTTCACCAATAACCTATAAAAAATATATATATTCATCCAAAATAACATAAGTACATCTTATTCAAGAATTAACCACATATGCATATAAATCAAATGGAAATATCCTTCAAACCTAAGATTATCACTATGAAAGCATGTCTAAAATATGTATAAATTGAAAACCATCAGAAATATAAGAAAGATCATATGTCAAACCAAATACTAAGTGATGTTTAACAAGAGTTAACTACTAGATCTCGCATTAAAAATTTATCTCATCTTACTTTTATGTCTCAAATTGAACCTAAGAATGTAAATGAAGCCATAGGAGATGAACATTATATTTTGGCCTTAAATGAAAAACTAAATTGATTTAAAAGAAATAAAGTATGGACTTTAGTTCTTAGGTCAAAATATCACCCTGTTGTAGGTAAAAAAAAAGGTTTTTTAAGAATAAAATGGATGAATAAAGTAATATAGTAAGAAACAAGGCTAGCTTAGTAGCCAAAGGGTATAAACAAGAAAAAGGCATAGATTATGATGAAACTTTTCCCACTGCAACTAGGTTAGTAGCAATTAGGCTATTACTTGTATTTTCATCATACAATGGATTTAAACTCTTTCAAATAGATGTTAAAATTGCATTTTTAAATTATTTTATTCAATAAGTATAATATGTAAATCAACCCTCCAGTTTTGAAAGGTATAGTGCACTGAGCACATTTTTAAAAAAAACTTTCCAAGGCATTATATGGTTTAAAATAAGCACTTAAAGTATGGTATGATAGGTTAAGTGCCTTTTTCTTTAAAAAATAGTTTTATTAAAGGAAAGATAGATACTACTTTATTCATTAAGAAAGATAAAAATGATATTTTGACTATTTAAATATATACAGATGATGTTGTATTTGGTGTTGTGAATGAAGTTTTATGTTAAGAGTTTTCAAAGTGCATAAATAGAAAATTCGAAATGAGCATGATGGGTAGATTGGACTTCTTCCTTGCGTTTCAAATCAAACAAATAAAGGAAGAGATATTCATCAATTAAGCTAAGTATAAAAATTAGTTACTCAAGTACTTCAGGATGGATTAAACCAAACCTCTAGGCATACTTATAAACACGTCTAGTAAGTTAAGCAAAGATGAGGAAGGTAAACTTGTAGATGTTGAATAACATAGAGGTATGATTAGTAGTTTGTTGTATTTAACTACAAATAGGACTGATATAATGTTTAGTGTATGCTTGTGTACTAAGTTTCAAGTATATCCTAAAGAGTTGAATTTATTAGTCATAAATAGCATCCTTAAGTATTTATGTAGAATAATAAACTTTGGATTGTTGTATCCTAGGATAACATTTTTTGATTTAATTCGATATTCGATATTTGAATGCAGATTATGTAAGAAGTTTATTAGATAGCAAGCATATCAAATACATATCAATTTTTAGGCAATACATTAGTGTCTTGGTTTAATAAAAATAAATAAAATTTCGTAACATCATCCATAACAAAAGTCAAGTACATAGCCGCCATTAATTGTTATACTCAAATTCTATGACTTACATAATAACTTAGAGATTATGGGATTGAACTTAACAAAATTCTTATAAGATGTGATAATACTAGTGTAATTTATCTTGCTAAAAATTTCATTTAATCTTCTATGATAAAGCATATAAAAGTTATCATTTCATTAGAGATCACATTCAAAATGTGGATGTTAAACAAGAATTTATTGATACAATGCATCAATTAATGAATATTTTTACTAAACTAATGTGTGAGGATATGTCTTGTATGATTAGAAGAGAGTTTGGCATGATAGATGAAAGTTCTTTATGACCCATGTGTGTTTGTTTTATGATATTTGTTGTTTTATATATGATTTTACTTATTCGACCAATCAACGTGCAAATTGCATTCCAATGTTCGAATAGTAAATTGAAATAAATATTTTTGAACATTGTGTAACATTCATAAATGGTTAGTAAGCTAAAAAACCACTATAAATAGGTGTCTTACGTGAAGCTTTATGTATCCAAGTGTTAAAAAACATTCCTATAAGTGAATTAAGTAGAAAGTGTGTTGTTTGGTGCATTCTAGTTGAGTTTTGTGTGAATTTTTATGAAATTAATAAGTTTAAGTATGCATATATCTTTCTAAGAGTTTTGTGAACCCTTTTATCAAGCACCTTGTGAGTCAAGAGATATATCTTCAAGTGTATTTTGAGTAGTTGTAAGGTTGTAAAGTTGTTAATTGTGAAATGTTACCCTAAAACCTTGAAAAGGGGACATAAGTTGTGCTTTTGATCGATTGAGATAATAAAATACCCAATAAGATGTTAAAAAATTGTCAATCAAATCATTATAAAAATCGATTTATGTATTATCTCCCTTACTTTTTCTAATTTAAAGTTTTATATTATTTAAAGTTTTTTTTTAATAAAAAGTTACTTATATTGATCATTGCATTATTCATATTAATTATTAAATTTGATATAAGGATTTCACATTAATTTAGATGACTTTATGAATTTATGATCATTAAATTACAAATTTTTTAAAGAACCAGATTCATCTCTTCTCTTCTCTTAAATGTTAAATAAGACTTATATTAACAATCTATTATTTTATTAATTCTTTATTATAAAATAAATAAAATAATCAAACAAGAAACACCATGCATAATTCAATTGTAGCCAAGCAACAATAATAGTAGCGTGAAAATTTAAATTGATGAAAAAGGTGCCTTCCAATTGAAAGCATAAGGCATAATGTTTCGTGGCCACTTGCTCACTTCAAGTTGATAAACCAAAACAAACACAATCAAAAGAAAAGTAGGTTATGAAAATTTATAAATAAAAAAAAGGAGGAAAACTTTATATTCTTTCCCTTTCCTCCCTCGTTCCTACCAGAGGAGGAACTTCATCTATTGCACCGCCTTTGTTTCTGTATGAACAAAAATTGCGCAAAATCGATAACGCTTTCAGAAATCATCAATCGTAGGAAAATTTAAACTTTTCTGAAATAAGGACACATTAGTAATAAGTTGAATTTAAAAAATGTGCAACTTTATTAACTTAACGCCTGAAAGCACTCGGGCAACAAATATAACGAACAAAGAAAATAGAAAAGGTCTCATCCAGCCAGACAATTTTCCGGAAGAGGAAGAAGGTTTTGGAAATGATCATGTACAGGCAATTATAGAATATAAAGTACATCGAACAGAACAATTTCAAATTTATATAAACTAAGCCACGGACATGTTAGAGAGCCGACTTAGAGTTGGCTGGAAATTCAACCACCGGAGAGTTAACCTACGATTTGGAGGCGTCAGTGCTCTCCTTAATAGTTCTTTACTTGCAGGTTGACTCCTCAGCTTCTGGGTAGGTACGATGTAACCATGTCTGCTACACTTGACTGAACCAGGACGGTTGGCGCAGGTACAAATCGGTCGTGGCCTAGGAGATGATGCTGTTGGCTGACCACTAGCACGAATACGGTGGCCGCTACCCATGTTTCCGGTCACCGTCGACCTCCTACTAGGAATTTGTGACCTTTCCCGAGCCTGAAGTGGAGAAGTTCTCTGCATATTCTTGATCCCACAAGACACTTGAATTGTTGAAGCGTGGTGGCAACCTGGGTTATATATGGTATTCGCAACCCTGTTTTGAGTTTTGACTTGATGCTTCTTCAAGGAAATGAGACTCAGACTTTCTTCTGTAAAATTCAAGTAAAAGGTAGTGCTTGGAAGACCTTGACCAGTTGACCAGTGAACGTTTGAAGAGGGCTTGTGGGGCGCAATAAGCCGTAAGTTTGGACTGGCAATTATGTAGAATTGGTCAGACCACTGCGTTTACTGGGCATACTTGGGTGGCTACTCGTTCAATCTTTCCTTCTATTGGTTATTGCCATTTGTCCGAATCATTCATTAGAACCTTCTCCATCTGACGTGTTTTTTCCGTGGATCACATGAAGATATCACATGCATCAAGGGTAGTCACTCACTCCATCAGATGTAGCTACCAACAGTAATATCTGTACCAATAAGCTGTGATTGTACTTTGATATAGCATGATTTCGTTCAGCAGCTTATATTAATCATGTAATTATACGCACGAATGTTCAAAAGAAATTTTCTAAAAGGATTTAAAAGCAAAAATATATTTCAATTATCTAGATAGTTTGTAAAAAATATCTAAATATTTTATAGAAATATTTTAAATCTAAAAATATATTAAAGAATTAGTGGTAGATATTGATTGTATAGAAAGGATCTTTAAAAAGTGTAATTACGGATTCTTTTGCTTTTCTATAACAACACATTAAAATAAATTGAGTTGAATACTAATTACAAGTGAGAATTTATTTTCTATTAAAAATGTTTTTCTCATTTTAAAATTGTTATTAAAGCTCTTACTGAGAATTTAGCCCTTTTCTTAATTTTAGTAGAATATCTACTTAAATTTTTTTTTTTTTTTTGGTCATCCTCATAATAAGGATATCACCTTCCAAGAAAGTGGTATTAGAGTTCAAAGATCTTTATGGTAGAAGATAGTAAGTGACATGGCCCTCCAAAATTTAATTGAAGCATCAAAATAAAGGCTTTACTTGATCTTTGGAATATTGTAGAGAATAGTTACATTGAGTCAAATGATGAGATTACTTTGTCTTAATCTCAAAACAATGCCATGAAGGCTTTAAGGAAGAGAGATAAGAAAGCTCTCTCCCTAATCTCTCAAATCATGGATGATGGAGTTTTTAAGTTGATGTGAACCTCCAATACCTCTAAGGAAGTACGGAAGAAGCTCTAAGTATTATGCCAAAAGAGATGAGAAAGTAAAGAAAAAATTAAACATCCAATCTTTAATAAATGATTTTGAAGCTTTATATATGAAAGATAATGAACTTGTAACTGAATATTTTGCAAGATTATGGTCATAGACAATCAAATAAAAAATAATGGGAAACTATCACTGAAACAAGCGTGATAGAGAAAATTCTCTGTTCTTTACTATCAAAATTTGAGCATATTGTAATAATTATTGAATAAAAAAAAGATTTAGATGTTATGCTTGTTGAATAACTCAAAGGCTCACTTAAAGCTTATGAAAAAAGGTAAAAGAGGAAACAAGAGGTCTTGGAGCATGTTCTTCAAACTAAGCTCACGTTGAATAAAGATGGAAAGAAACTTCAGGATTTACAGAGAAAAAAGAATAAGAGGTCATGGTGAAAGATGTGAAAGCCAAAGACAAGAAGGTCTCAAACCATCTTACAGTAGAGGAAAAGGACAAAGCAATCTGTCTATAAGAGGGTGTGAAAGAGCAAGCATATCAAGAATTGATAGAGGTCAAAAATATAGAAAATCTTAATTTGAATGCTTTAATTACAAACTCGACCATTTTGCTTTAGAATGTATAAACACTCCTAACAATGTTTAAGAGAAATCTCACTATGTTAAGGAGGAGAAGAAACAAGATTATACTTTATTGTTAGTTTACAAAGGAGAGGAAGATATGGAAAAAGGTACTTAGTGCTTAGACACTGGTATTAGCAACCATATATGTTCAAACAATATATGTTCATAGAGCTTAATGAATCCATAAGTGGCAACATTATATTTCTAGATACATCTAAGATATCTATTAAAGGCAAATGTGACATCTCAATTCATCTAAAAAACTAGTATGCATGAGTTTATTTTAAATGTATATTATGTTCCCAATATGAAATATAATATATTAAGTCAATAACAACTCTTAGAGAAAGGTTATGATATTCACCTTAAAGATCGTAGTCTTTCAATAAGAGATTAAAGAAATAATTTGATAGTCAAGATGTCAATAACAAGAAGTAGAGTGTTCTTAATTAACATCTAAAATGATATGGTAAATTTTCTTTAAGCTTGCATTAAATACACATTTTTTGTCATCTTCATTAAAAGCCTATCACTTTTCAACAAAGTTGTATCATAGTTCAAAGATCTTTATAGTAAAAAATAGTAAGTGATATGACCCTTCAAGTTTTAATTGAAGCATCAAAATAAAGGTTTTATTTGAAGCATATGATCTTTGGAATATTGTAGAGAATAGTTACATTGAGTCAAAGGATGAGATTACTTTATCTTAATCTCAAAACAATGCCTTGAAGGCTTTAAGGAAGAGAGATAAGAAAGCTCTCTACCTCATCTCTCAAATCATGGATGATGAAGTTTTTAAGTTGATGTGAACCTCCAATACCTCTAAGGAAGTACAGAAGAAGCTCTAAGTATTATGCCAAAAGAGACGAGAAAGTAAAAAAAAATTACACCTCCAATTTTAAGAAATGATTTTAAAGCTTTATATATGAAAGATAATGAACTTGTAACTGAATATTTTGCAAGATTATGGTCATAGACAATCAAATAAAAA
>JAOXYD010225552.1:0-18520 GCA_028565735.1 Pinacopodium congolense
TGATTAACTTTTCAAACGTTAATCACTCAATTAAAACTTTTAAAAGTTTGATCACTTAACTGAAAAAATGTGTAAAGGTTGATAACCTCAATGACTATTATTCCTCTTTATGAACTTTTATGTCTTTGCTTTAACTTTCTAGTTCGATCATTTCTGCACATGTTAGATCCTAAAAATACTTCAATTTTTTTGTTGTAAATCTTGATTGATATTGTTTAAGATTTTGATTGCAATCAAATGGCTTCCCTTATTTTTTATTTTAAACTAGTTTAGTTATTTCGAGTAGAAAAAATTTCATCTATAGATTTTGATGATTTGATTATAGCTTAGTATCTTTTATAAGAATAAACCTTAAACCCTTTGAGCAAACCAAGGTCTACCATAAAATTGTGTCAATGAAAACAATATAGAAAAACTTGTTTTGCTCTTCATTTTAATACTTGTAAACTACTGCTGAACTTGAGGAAGCTCTATTTTCTTTCTTTGCAACTTATTACTTCTTGCTTGAGCATGTTTTGCACTGCCTTTACACTAAAGCCTTTGTTACTTTATAATGGTTTGGAGATCCTAATAGGTAAGGGTAAAATGAATCTCTAAGATTTAGTAAGAGTAAAAGTCTAAAACTTCACTTATAAGTAATACTTATTGGACTTTCCAATCATAAGTTAAATAAATAAATACCTTACCTATACTAATAAAGTACTATTTTCCTTGTTAGACTTAACCCACTTAATTATATCCTTTATTGGGCTTTCTTATTTATCTTTATTCTAAATCAAAACTTAGTTCTCTTAGTCTAATTAATGATTGTCTAACCTTGTGGTTTGACAAATTCTAACATTCTCCCCTTTAAAAAAATATTAATTACATTAAGAAAAGGCTAAAAGAAAAAAATTAATAGTTAACCATTTAAATTCTTAATCTAAGATAATTGAAGTTATAAGATTCTCGTTATCATAAAATACTATAAGCATGTATCATATGGGACATAGCTATAAAGTAATCATGCATATTTAATAATCTTACTAACATAAATGAGAAAATGGAGTGTTTAAACAACATGGCATCTAAATGATCAATAACATATCATGTTCTATTTGTCGATCTTAATATCTTTAGCTTTATATCGAACAACATTAGAAATATATTTTCTTTGACTATAAACTCAACTGCAATAAAAAACATATTTTCCCTCACAATATTCTAAATTACATTAATGAAAAATTCTATGGGATGAAAACCTTATGTCCTATTTTATGGAATCAAATTGTTATATCCCTACCATCTAGACCAAAAATTACATCCCCTATGTCTTATTAAAGACTATTTATATATATTCTTATCTTGAAATATATCTTCATGTGTCATGAGATATAATATCAAGGTTAAATCGTACACTTGTCCAATAACTTATAATGAGCTTAATATTGACACAAATCTTAAGACTTTCACCTATACTATGGAAATATGTAATAATATGTATGATTGAGTGGCCAAATGATGATGATCATCATATATATATGTATCAACAATGCAGTCATAATATATGAAAGATATAAAATGTATCTAGAGAAAATATACATAGTTGACTCTTATCTAACAATGTCAAATGCCTTTCATATACTTATATTATAGACATGTATTTGAAATATACAAGGCTAGAGTCCTTTAGTTAATGGATCAGTTAGCATATACTTGGTTGAGATAGGCTCTACTATAAAGTCAAATTTTTATACAAGTTCCTTTATGGTTAAATACTTGATTTCCAAATATTTAGTTTTTGTGATATTCATAATGTTGTTACTAAACAAAGTTAGAGTGACTTATATTGGTTTTTATTTTTTTTCACTCCTAAATATCTATAAAGTTGTCCTATTTATGAGTTTTTTTAATTATATGGTAGGTTCAAAGCTATTTGAACTTAATTTGATTGGAAAGAATAATAAAGAAGTACAAAGACACAAATGAAAGAAATTTCCTAAGAATTTTAACACACTTCTGAAATAAAAAAGATGTAAAATCAAATTGACAACTTAAATTATCATGTTATGAAGTTTCATAAAAAATTTCAAGGTTATTTAACAAGCTATAAGGAGTGCACAAAGGAAAGAATAAGGCAAGCTCAGTTGAGCTCTAGACTTGGTACAACTGATTTAAAGAAGGAATTAGGTTCACTTTTAGATCTCCAAATGATATGAAATTTTACAAGGTGCTATAACTTCATGCCAAGAGTCTACATAACAAATTGCATAGTTATTGGCGTTGTATAGAAGGAGTTAGAGTAGAAAATGTAAAGAGTGGTAGAAGCTGTCGATTTCTAATACTTAAACGAAACAATGTTGTTCTATGAATTTTAAAGGAAAACTTAACAAAATTAAACCGAAAACTTCTCTGAAACCCTAGTAGCCTTCCAAGAAATATATAAGGAGTTCAAAAAAGTAGAAAAGAGGTAGATTTGAAGATTGGAAGAAGAGGAACACATGGTAGTTTAGGAAGTGATATTTTTTTTCATTTTTAGTTCGGGTTTAGTTTATGCTTTCTTTTCTTTTGTTATTTCTTGGCATTGTGAAAGTGGATTAGAGCTTTCAAGAACATTCAAGGTGGATTGAAGAGTGGGATTCTTATGAAAAATATCAATTTGGTTGTATTCCTGCATCTTTCTTTCTTATTTTGTATTGACTCTTGTTTTTCATCAATGGATGCGTATTTTCTTATTATATTGTTGCTTCTATTATTGAATATGCATGCTTAATTTGTTTACCAAGGGTTAGAATTTTATGGGTCTTATTTAATTGGATAATTTTTGTCTAATTAAAGTGTTTAATTTAATCTTTCTTTGATTGGCCATCTTAGTTAGATTTTTAAATGATTAAAGGCCTTATAACCATAAGCTTGTAATTATTGGAAGACTAATTAGGTGACACAATTAAATTTAGGTGTTGAATAACTCTAAAGTCTTTTATGAGGGTTCGTAGATCAAACGAACTTAGGTTTAAGTGTCTTGTGATTTATACCTTTTATTCTAATTTATTTATTAAATCAAATAGATTAATTGAGTTTAAAAGAGAAAAGGTGTTTCTATGATCAATGGTTATATCTTGTTTCAGTGATGAATGCCTTAAATCTATCCAACGATTTATTTCTTATTTGTTAATCCATTAAATTTTGAGTCTCTAGTTAAATTATCATTTATCAGACTTTTAATTCACTAGCTTGTGTTTAGATTAAATGTTATTTATTTTTATTTTCTTTTGATAAATTTATTTCTTTTACTCAATCAATTTGGATTCATCTAGATAATTAAACATTAATTGACTTAATATTATGCTTAGATTGTTAAGGAAACAATACTTGGTTTCTTACTATTTTATACTATATGTTGAAAAGGTACACTTGCCTTTGGTTGGTCTAAGATTAGATTGATTTAAAATTATAGTATAGTTAAACCGCAACAAGTTTTTGGCACTGTTGTTAGGGAATCTAGTTGTTAATGCTATAGATATTAGTGTTGATTAGTCTAGACTTTTTTTGTTGCTTTTTTCTTTCTTTGTTATTTTCTTTTGTTTTTGTTTAAGTTTAGGATCATATACGTGGTTGTTTTCTTTGTGATCACAGGTAGGTGTCGATATGGATAGGTAAGACTATCTAGACTACTAGTGGTACAATGATCATGTTTTTTAAGACGATGGAAGAAGAGCTGAGTAGATGACTTTTGGGCACCATGGGAATAACGTCTGTGAATATAATGGGATGCATCATCTAAGTTATTTCTAGAGTGAATAGGCTTACTTTGAACGACCTCCACATAGTTATTATCAATAGCAAGGCAAAGAATCATGTTACAAGAGCTATTAATGAATGTTGTCTCCATATTAGAGAAGGCTATATTCACATTAGAGACTTGGTTTGAGAGTGCAGAGGGCTCTATTTCTAATTTGACATTGAAAGTAGAGCAATCAATTCAACAAGAAGAGGAGTCCAGATTGGAAGCATCGATTATTTAATTGATATCTGCAAATGAGGCTAGGCATGAAGCTATGGAGGCTCTTATAAATAGTATTACAACATCCGTCTAAAGCTTGGTAACACAAATGGGGCAGATGATTAGGTTTAGTGTATTTGAGCAAGAAGGTATGCCTATCATTACAGAAGTGGAATGAAGTGAGTAAGGTAAAGAAAATACATATAATAAGGATCTGATTAGCAAGACAATCAAGAAGCAAGAAGAAGAAGTTCTTGAGGTTATGGGTTTCACTGACGAAAAATAACCTTCGTTCATTAATTTATTAGTATCACATTTTTTATTATTTTCATAAAACTGGGTGCCAAAATCCTTTGCTAAGGTACCTTACATAAGCAATTTGAGGTATGAAAAGCAAATGAGTAGTAGGTGTAAAGGCTCATTTTAAGTCATCCTGGATATGAGAAGTTTGGTTGAAGGTATGGACCTAAGAAGAGAATCATTATTCTTTAACCTTAAGATCCAGTTAAAAGACCTTAAAGAATCATTTATTGGAAGGTAACCCAACCATTTAAATTTAAGTTTGTTTTGTGGTAGGACCATAGATTTAATTTATATTATTTCGATTTAGTTTGCGTTTTTTGTTATCTTTGTGCTTTCACTCTTCTTTCGTAGCTTAATCTCTTATCTCTTAGTTGGCATTGATGGATGGCAGAGTGACAATGAACACATTTAGAGGAGTTTCTTTTCTCTTCTTTTTTCTTTTGCATTATTTATGTTATTTAAACATCGAGGATGATGTTTAACTCAAGTGTGGGGGTAAAGGGAGAAAAATATATATTTATCTCCACGTGGATTATTTGAGTTTAAAAGTGATTATTTTGGATGTTTACTTAGAATAACTTTGAAAGTTAGTTGATTGTTAATTGATTTACTTTAATGTGGTTGATATGGTTAATTTTGAATAAGTCCTAATTAGCTACTTACTTTTATTTTTATTTTGTGTGATTACATATGTTTGGTGAACTTTATATGCATTGTTAGGTTTGTAAGGAAATTCTATATAGATTTTTATGAAAGTTTGGAAAGAGGTTTTTTTTTTTCAAATGAACTTGTTTGTTTAAATAAAAAAAATTTGTGAATAATTGAGCATAAATAAATTCACTTTTGTACCGATAAAAAGGTTAAAGTGAAAGGGTGGTGTTAGTAGCCAGATGATGTTTCCAGAAGTGTTCATGACAAGTTATTTACTTTAGTTTCAAAATACTAAATGACTTTTCAACCAAGCCTCTAATGCTCCATATAAAAAAGGAGAAAAAAAAAGTTAAATTATCTTTGAATAAGATTGTATGATGATTTGTATACATTTAATTAGATGCTTAATATTGCAAATAAGGGGTTGCTTTGACTAACAATGTGAATGTGTGTGCTTTGAGTCATGCCTTAGTTATGATGAAGTTATAAAATATAGATTATTTCAATTGCATTGATTTGTGTTTTAGCACTCTAATTAACTTTCATCTACTTTTGAACTTATTCTAAGGGAGTGTCTAGGTAGTTGCTTGAGGACAAGCAATAATTCAAGTATGGAGGTATTGTTAGAAGTGATTTATATTGGTTTTTATGCCATGTTTTTATATGTTTTCACTCCTAAATATCTATAAAGTTGTCTTGTTTATGAGTTTTTTTATTATATGGTAAGTTCAAATCTATTTAGACTTAATTGGATTGAAAAAAAAAAAGAGCACAAAGACACAAATGAAAGCAATTTCATGAGCATTTTGACACACTTCTAAACTAAAAAAGGTGTGAAGTCAAGTTGTGGACTTAAAGTATCATGTTATAAAGTTCCATACCAAATTCCAAGGTTATTTGAAAAGCCATAAGGGGTGTAGAAAGGAAAGAACAAGACAAATTTAGTTAAGCTCTAGATTTGGTACAACTAACTTAAGGATTTACATCTGACTTAATGATTTCATACAACTCACTTAAGGAAGGCATTAGGTACATTTCTAAAAATCCAAATGATACAAAAATTTATAAGGTGTTATAAATCCATGTTAAGAGTCTACAGACCAAATTTTATGGTCATTAGAGGTGTATAGAAAGAGTTAGAATAGAAAAAGTGAAGAAGGACAAAAGTTATCAATTTCTTGGACTTAAACAAAACAACGTCATTTTGTGATTTTTAAGGGAAATATTTATCAAATTAAAACCAAAACATCCCCAAAATCCTAGTAACCTCCCAATACATATAAAAAGAGCTAAAAAGTGTATAAAATAAGGTAGATTTAAAGATTGGAAAAAGAGAAACATAAGTTAGTTTAGGAAGTGACGTTTTTTCTTTCTTTGTTAGGGTTTAGTTTAGGTGTTCTTTTCTTTTGTTCTTTCTTTAATTTGCTTAAGTGGATTAGAGCTTTCAAGAGTATTCAAGGCAGATTGAAGACTGGGATTCCAATGAACAAGATCAATTTTGGATATATTCCTTCATCTTTCTTTCTTATTTTGTATTAACACTTGTTTTTCATCAATGGATGTGTGTTTTCTTATTATATTCTTGCTTCTATTGTTGAATATGTATGCTTATTTTGTTTAGCTAGAGTTAGGATTTTATGGGCCTTGTTTGATTAAAGGATTTTTTGCCTAATTAAAGTGCTTAATTTAAATTTTTTATTGGCCATCTTAGTTAAATTTTTAGATGATTAAAGGACTTATTACGATGCACATTTAATTGTTGGAAGATTAATTAGGTGACACAAGTGAATCTAGGTGTTGAACAACTCTAAATTCTTTTGTGAGATTCTTAGATCTAACGAAATTAGGTTTAAGCATCTTGTGATTCATGTCTTTTATTTCAATTTATTTATTAGATAAAATAGATTAATTAAATTTAAAAGAGAAATGGTGTTTTTATAACCAATGATTATTTCTTGTTTCATTGATGAATGCCTTAAATCTGTTCAATAATTTATTTCTTATTTGTTAACCCATTAAATTATGAGATTCTAGTTAAATTATCATTTGTTAGACTCTTAATTCACTAGTTTGTATTTAGATAAACATTGTGTATTTTTATTTTATTTTGTTAAATTTAATTCTGTTAAATTAATTTGGATTTATATAGATAATTAAATATTAATTGACTTAGTATTACACTCAAATTCTTAGGTAGACGATACTCGATTTCTTACCATTTTATACTACTTGTTGACAAGGTATACTCACCTTTGGTTGGTTTAAGATTAAATTGATTTCAAATTATAATATAGTTAGATCATAATAAACAATATTGTAAAAAGATTATCATAGTACAAACAAATGAGTCTAGGGACTAAATCCATCTTATACAAATTTAAAACAAAATTTCTCGTCCATACTAGTAAATCAATCCCTTAACATAGTACAAACTCAACATGCATAGTTGAAAAGGTTATAAGTGTCTATTTGACACTTTTCCATAAAGCTATACTGTATGTTAATATAAAAATATAACTTGATATGAATTCTTTACCATTTGGACACATAGTAAACTTTAAATTCGTATACTCAACTGGATTCAAATTCTCAACTTTTTTATATGTCATCATTTAATCCTTACTACCTAAAAATACCTCAAAAGTCATTTGACAACATCTAGTGATCTATACCTACATTAGACAAATATCTACCCATCAGTCTTACTACAAAAACAATGTTTATTTTAGTATATACTTAACCATACATTAGACTTCTAACTATACTAGAAACATTTTTCATAGCCTCTTTCTTAACTTCATTATTTGGACATTGTATCAAAGATATCCTCTCTTTATGAGAGATTGATGTTACCCAAGGTTTACAATTCTCCATATTAAAATTTTGCAATGTAACCTATGTATGCTTTTTGTAAGAGACCTAATGAGTTTTGAGCTATCCCAGTAAAACTAAATACCTAAAATAAAAAATGTCTCACCAAAATCTTTTCATGTTTAAATATTTCATACAACATGTCCAAATCATTTAATGCAAGTAAGGCATCATCTATATATAAAAGTAGAAACATAACCTTGCTACCTTTGATCTTATATTATAAGTATATCTCAATTTTATTTTTTATAATGCTAAATGTGGTAATCATCTCATCAAAATTTAGGTACCACTAACAAAAAAATTATTTCAAGCCTATATAATGATTTATTAAATTTATTTACTAAATGGTTAATGTCATCCTATTGAAACCCTTTTTATTGTATCATATAGAACTTATCATAAATTTTTTCATTCTATGATGTAGCCCTAAATCATAATGCGCTATTAGTACCATAATCACTCTAAATACATCTTTATAAGATATAAGATGAAAATGATATTAAAGTTTATCCCTGTGCTTTGAATGAAACCTTTGGCAACAAACCTAGCCTTAAACTATTCAACTTTACCCTATAAGTTCCTTTGTCTTATAAACTCATTTACAGTCAACAAGCATGTAATTATAAGGTAAATTATCAAGTTCTGATACTTAAATTATATCTCATGAACTGAATCTCATTTCTCATTGCATCCTATCATCAATCTATAGAAGGCCAAAAATATATTATATAAAAGTAATTGAATTAATTACATAACCTATGTCATAGTTTTTCTCCTCAAGATAACTAATATAATTAGATGAAATCACATGTCTCCTCATCTTAGTGGATTTCCTTAATGGAAGCTATATAACTTGATCTTATGCAATAGAAATCTCATCATTATTGGTTCCCAGTTCTATATTAGAATAACACCAAATGTAGAATCTACTAATCCTAACTGTGTAGGTGACCTAAACTATAAAGGTAACCTTAATTGCATGGGTGGCCTTAACCGTATGGGTGACTATAACTATATAAGTGAAGGATAAAAAACTATAGTATTTTGAATACTTATTTCATCTGAAATATAAGATGGGAAAACCTTATCAAATGCATAACATGTAAAAAAACTTAGCTATTTGTGACTTCATAATTCTAAATCCTCCCTTTCTACAGTAAAATTTGTAGTCTTTATAGTGATTTAGATATCTTATATGGCACCAAATGGATCAAAATTGTAATTTACTTCTATAAGGATTATATATTCATACCTCAAGTAGGGCAACCCTAAACAAAAAGATAAATGAGAGATGATTCCGCCCTTTCTATAGCTCAAAAAGGTGTTTTAGGCATATATTTGCTTAGGACCATGTGCAAAATATATAAAGTTATCTTTATAACCTCACCTCAAAGGTACTGTTAAAGGTTAGTCATGCTCTATATACTCCTTATCATATACTTTAAGGTGTTATTTTACCTTGTAGCCACACTATTCTATTTAAGATTACCTGACATAGTAAATTAAACTATTATTCCATAACTTTCTAAGTATCTAGAAAATGAATCCTTTTCTTATCTAGAAATCTCATGTTTGCTATAATATTTACTTTCATGATCAGACTTGATAATCTTAACTAATTTTCTCAATTGTTTCTCAACTACAATCTTAAAAACTTTGAATCCTTAATCAAATTTCATATCCATCATTAGGAATATCAATAATAAAAGTCATAAAATATCTAAATCGTAAATGGTGTATGAGTAAGGACCACAAATGTTATTATGAATAGTATCTAACAAGTTAAAATTGTATATTGATTTCTTATGATAGAGATGCATTTTTATAGTATTTTTATATGTGTTTCAATGTCATTTCATCCTTATTTTGTTATGTAAATGCTTAATTTGTGATCCTTTTTGCAATTATATGCAGATTTGACCTTAAAGTACAAATACAAGTTAAAAGGGTCAAGTTTTGAGCAAAATTGGAGCATTTGATCCAAAGTGTAGCTGTCACCATTGAATGAAGATTGGCCGACCGAATAAACATTGGTCGATTGAAAGCAAGGACCAGTTGGTTGATGTCTATGGTTTGGTCGACTGAACGAAGCTACTCATGAGATCAGTTAACCGAACCAGAAGAACGGTCAACCGAACATCACTTTACAGCAGAAAAGAATAAGCGAGAATGACATCGTTTTGAGCCAAACCCTTAATATAAAGGCAAGGTGCGTCCAGACTTTGGGGTGCTTTTCTATTGTTTTGCAGCCATCTCCTTTAGAAGTTTTAGGGGTTTCTTTGTTTCTTTTCTTCTTTTTCTAGTTTAGTTTAGCTATTTTCTTATGTATTCTTGTTGCTACTCTATTTTAGACCTTAAATAGTTTTTTATTTTGATGTTTTTCATCATTTATTTTCTATTATTTCTTATTTAAGTTATGTTTGATTTTTTTTTGTATGGAATACTTGATTTTAATTAATATAATCATGTTTTATTTTATTCTATTCTTGTGTTTATTTGCTTTGTAATTATTTCTACGTTTATGATTTATTTTCAATATTTTCAGTTTATGTTCTGTATTAATTTCGTAATGTTTAGCTAGTATCTTTTGGGTTTGAAGGTGTATGAAGGGTCTAGGTTGATTAATTGTGAGAATGTGAATTGACTGAGCTTAATTTAGTGTTTTTAGGCTTAGGTTAGTTTGGGATTTAGGTTAATTGTTATGGATTAGGAGCTATCCTTAGGATTGACCACCCTTTAGGTAATTCCCTTATCCTAAAGCTAGGAATGCATAAGTGATATGTAATGGCCCTTAGCAATATCTAAAAGTGGCAATAGGTTAGTTGGATTTGTAGGATACTTAGCCAACTAATCTAAAACCCCTTACTTTTAGGTTACACTATCCGAGTTTGTGAGTTTGTGACCTAAGTTAGTCATTTCTTAGTACCTAAAGCTTCTCTACTATTAAATCTAGAGAGCTTGTTCTAAGCTATAGATGGAGTGAGGGGTATAGAGATTGAGGGTTTGAAAGCTTGTTCGAACCTATAGGTTGACACCATAGATAGAGCACAATTTATCTAGATTCAAGGATCAATAATCATTCCTGAATCCCGATGATACCTTCGACCTATTTCTTTATTATTTTTAGTAGTCTTTTCATTTGTTGCTTTGTTTTTAGTTTATTTTCTTTCGCCTCCTTGATTTCAAGGTTTTTATTTTCCTTTTCTTGACAACATTAGAGGTATCAGTTCACCCTAACTCCTTAAGGATTCGACCCTGACTCACCTTAACTACTTAGTTAGGTCTAGTTAGGCGTTTTATTATTTGGTAGCTTACGATAAGCTCTACCACTTATTCTTTATTTTGGCCATTTTATCCTTATAAACAAAACATATCTCTAAATACTCAAAATTAAAAAGTGGAATAATTTTATCCTTTATCAATCTCTTAACTATTTCTTTATAAATATGGCCTAATCTTTTATATCATAATATATATTACTATTCCTTTATAAGAGGTCTTTTATTGATGACCTTTTCAGTAAAATAATATGAAGCATAGAAATTATTAGGAATCTAACACATTATATGTAAACCATATGATAAGAGGCCATATTTATATGTTCTATGTAAAAAAATCTTTATATTGGAGTTTTCAATCACAAAACCATAAAATTCTTCGTCCAAAATAGATTTAGAGATCAAGTTTCATCTAAAGAACGATATATAAAATTTTTCATACAAAACAAGTTTAATTTTAATATTACCCACCATTAGTTTTATCTCATCTTTATTTGGCTGCCTCCTTAATATGAACTATTATATTGTGGAAGTAACATGAGTAGTATCTTATCTAGCTATCAAGAACAAGACATATTTATACTAATATCGAATTGATGACTAATACAAGCCAAAGTGTTACCTGATTGCTCTTTTTTTTTATTTTCGAACTTTATACTTCATGCTCTCTTACTTCTTCTATCCCTTATTCTTATAAAGAAACATTTCATACTCTTTATAAAAAATTTAGATTTTCTCCTGTCACTAGTCTGACTAGATTCTTTAAGCATAATGTATCAAGGAGACTTATTTTTAGTCTTCATGCCTTTGACTTTAAGTTTTGGTCTAATGGAAATTCAAACTATTTAGGTTGTGCTCTTTAGATTATCTTCCTCAATAATACAATAAGTAATCAAGGAATTTATATCCTAAAAGTACCAAAATATCAAACTCTAGAGGAACAATATTAAGATCTTAGTATATAATAAAAGCATCAGGAATGACAATATCCATGGTTTTAAGATTACGTTGTATATGCACCATCCTAATATGTATTATTTTGCTACCTCTACCTCTTTGTATCTCATAGAGCATAATTTTTCAATAGAGCACGAATCTCTACATTAGAAGAGATTGTTTACCTTTGAGATACATTGTTAGGAAATTCCCTAGCAATGTTTAATCTAATAGTCCATTAAGTAGGTAGCAAAAGCTGGGCCTTTTATGGTTGAATAATATACCATGTTTGGCCTCTCTCACATAGCATAAGATGTTTTCTTAGCCTCCAGACTAGATGTCTTTTTCTTAATCATGGCCATGTTGATTTCAATCATTTATAAAGAAAACTCCATATCCTACTTTCATTTCTTAAAGTTGAAATAAATTAAGGTTTCAATGGTGACACTATTAGTGTTCGTTGAAACAGTTACTACAAAATAGATAATATATTATGTCATCAACATAAATATAATATAATAATGATATTAAAAGTCATAAAGAATACATGTACAAAGCATCTCATCTAATATATCATGAAACACTTGTATGCTTAATGTATAATAGATATAGATAAGGCCTCCATATAAAAGTAGTCAAAGTACACACTATCATAGCTTATGATTTTAACACCAGTGGTTGTATAAACCATTAAAATAATGGCTTTCCTCCACTTAATGCCTTTATATACATTTCAAAATTTCATATAAGGTTAAAATTTATGAGAAAAATAACTAAATACATAACTAGAAACATCTCCTAATATACAAGTCAAATGGTTCTTGTATCAACTTGAAAGGTCATTATGGCGACTAAATTTTCATTGACACTTAAATCACCTCACAAATATAAAGGATACACCTTTATGTTAACCTTATATTTCACTTTCATGGGTATAAAAATGTTACAACTTACCACTAGATGACGTAACCTAATATGCATCTCCATTTTTTTCACACAATAGTAATGAACTACATTATTAATAACTATTTATTGAGAATCCAATAGCATAAATTTTTGTAAGAGTGATATTATGCAATATACAATAATAAATAACTTTATGAAATAAAAATGTCATATGTATCTCTCTTAATTCAAGTCAATTGCATGAAAATTTACTCATTTGTGGCTTTAGTAACTTGATTTAAAACTTTCTATGGCTAAACATTAGTTATTAATAATATAATAAAGCTAAAAATTAAAAAAATAATTTTATGCATCTAAAGAATCCAAAAAATGATGCAAAATAACTTAAGGAACTATTATGTAAATTTTGTAAAATTAAGGGTTTTTTTGTTATATAATGTGTTGATATTAGTAAAGAAGTATTCTACCTAGCTTAATGAAAACTACCCAATATTCAGGGGATTCTTTCCTCTGACCCATATATGCTTCCATATACCTTACGATAACTAGTTTATTAGGAAATACAAGTGCCTATATTTTTCTACCGTGGCACACATTAAGTATCATTACCCAATGTCCTACTTATGAAGTCAATTAAGGATGTTGGTAGGTGACATCAATGAGTGTGGAATCCTGCGAAACATGTGGCACATGTGCATGCCCACACATTGTAAGATGCATAGGGCATATGCTATCCATCGAATGTGTTCCACATGTCAATTTCATAGCCTCTCTTTGATCAACACATATCATTGTTGGTAAATTGCACACTCTATACAAGAAAGATGGTCAACTATTTGATCTACATTTTGACTCTTATTTAGGTCAGAATTTGTCATTTCTTTAATCGAGAGGTACTAGAAAATGATTTTTTACTCCTATTTTTCCATTTTTCTTACAGATCCACATGCAAAATCCCACACAAACAGTTAAATCACTACATAAATATGTAAAATAACCAAATATCTTCATTTTTCCTTATAAATAAAACTCTATCTTCATTTACAACACTCAAGTATAATATTAGCTCTAATGCCACATACAAGAACACAGTCTAAACCTTATGAGCTAAACAAGATCTATCATAGAATTATGATAGTAGAGAAAATGCATAATAAACCTATTTTGAATTCCATTTTGTGACTTATGAGTTGCTGCTAGACTTGAGGAAGGCTCTCCTTCTTTCTTACCAACTTTCTACTTCTCTCTTAAGCAAGTTTTTACACTGCCTTTAAAGTCTTATGTTCCTTTTTTAGTATGAGTAAAAGATCTAGCACTCCACTTATAGACTTTCCTATCATAACTATAATAAATAAATGTCCTACCCATACTACAAAGGTATCATTTTCTTTATTAGACTTTAGCCCAATTAATTAAATCCTTTATTGCAATTCCTTATTTATTTTGAATGGATTAAACTTTAATTCTCTTAGTCCAATTAATGGTTGTCCAATATTATTGTTTGGAAATTTTTAATATCTTCTCCTCCTTTTCATTTTGATACTACTTTATAATATTAAAAGAAATGGAAATCAAATTTTGAGTAATAAAAGTTCAACTTTATTGGTTTCCCGGTTTTATTCTTACTTCACCCTATTTCAATTCTTTAGACACTTTCTTTATTATTTTTTGAGTTAGCTATCTTTAATTATCTCTTTGTTTTTTTAAACCATTTATAGGATCCAATTATTAGGATTTCCATCTTTGTCTTAGAAAGTTTAGTTTTATATAATGTTTTAAGAGTATGGTTTTAGTTTGGTGATTTTCTTCCCTGCTTCTTACGATATGACCTTTGAATTTGTGTATAGTGAATTTCATTATGCAGAGATAGAGGTGACTTCAATTGTAATAGTATCTTCCCATCCAGCAGTAATTAAAAACTTAAAAAGAGTATCTCTCTAGCATTATGCTAAGAAAATCAAGACTACTTTAGTCTTACAAGTCAATTTCATTAATTGAAACTTTCATATTTTTAATTCCTTAATTGATACTGGTACATATCAATATATAAATTCATTAATATACAATTTGTAAGAACTTACTTTATTTGTTAGAGTTTGATATTAGAAGTACAAAGTTATGTATATTGTTATTTTAGTAGATATCGTACTTGTGAATCTCTATGATACTCAAGAGAAGCTGTTTCTAAATTCTTACTAATCCAAAATTCACCCTAAAGTGATTCTAATATGATGATGGTAGATATCAAAATACTTCAATCAACCACACAAATTTTTTATAAAGTAAAGAAAGTAAAGAGTAAAATTGCAAATTAATGTTTATAAGGGTTTGATAAACAACTCTTTGTCTAGGTCCGCTCTTCAAGACATTCCTAGAGATGCCATTATAATCTCCTTTAATAGGGTGAAAAGCAGCCTTCATACAACCAAACATTTTTTAGCTGAAGAGAAACCTGGTGCAATCATCCTTCCAATGAGTGAAAAAAAATTGCTTATAATCATATTTCAATGGGTGAAGAGATTAACTCTTATACTATCTTACTATAGGATGAAGATCAACCACTACATAAATAATTCATTATCAACCCCTAAAAAAATACAACATAAAACACCTTATTTTAGCAACATAATATTGAAGGGCTCAAAAACTGAATGTGAAACAAATAAATGCAATATAATCCTTTGAATATGCTTTTTCAACTCTCCATATCCATCCCAATTTCTCTTAAACCAACCAAGACTCATTCACTTTTAAAATACCCTTTTAAGCATGTATTTATAGCTTTAGGACACTCAAAATCCTATTGCTAACTATTCTAGTCATTACTTACACTGAAAAAATCATTAGATACAAAAATTAGTCGCTATGTTTATCATGACAGAAACATTGGTCAACAAATTGAGTATATTAGTTAACTAATATGCCAAATTTTCGCATTTGGTAAACCAATATACTACTTTAATCGACCAATATATTATTCAATGAGATAAACCCACAAAGTAAAACATTTCAAGTTTATTGAATTCAACTAATACCTGACACTGGCAACCAATATATTACTCAATGAGATAAAAAAACAAGGTAAATATTTCAAGTTTGCTGAAGTTGACTAATATCTACCATTGGATGATTGATATGTATCAAAACCCTCACATAGGTCAACTATTTAGCTACATTGGTCAACCAATGCGTCTAGAAACAATTTTGTATTGGCCCTATATGGTACCTAAAAAGAGGGTGAATTAGGTTCTTAAAAATTATTTTCAATATTATTAAACTTAAGTCTTTTATCAATTTTAATTAAGCAAGAAAACCAAACAATAATTCTATTATACAAATTAAATAATTAAAGTAAATACATAAAATTAAAAGAGAAAAGGAAGAAGAGACACAACTGATTTATTCTAGTTTGGTGAAATCCACCTACCCTTCATCCAGTCCCAAACACCACTGTTGAGATTTTGTTCTTATTGCAATTAATAAGAGTACACAATACAATCCTTTTTACAAGTTCAATAATAACCTTTAACTCCCTTTTCTAAAGCTAAGGAATAACCTATCACTTTAGCCATGGTAAATGCATTTGATTTTAAGTTAAAGCAACTTAATGTGAAAATTGCATTCTTATGTAGGAATCTAGAAGAGAATATTTATATGTCATAGCTAGAGGAGTTTTTTGATTTTGGAAAAGAAGATCATGCGTGTTTGTTGAAGAAATATTTGTATAAGTTGAAACAGTCATCGAGGCGGTGGTATAAGACGTTTGATGCTTTTATGATTTTTTATCAGTTTGACAACTATGTTTACTCTAAAAAACTGTCAAATGCCCCATTTATCTGTTTGTCACTATACATGAATGATATGATAATTACAATAAAGAATAAAGTTAAAATTAGCAGTTTAAAGACTTTGTTTAAGTAGTGAGTTTGAAATGAAGGATTCAGATGCAGTCAAGAAGATTTTAGGCATGAAGATTTAGAGAGAGAGAAGGGTAAGCTTGTTATATGTTTCTCATCAGAAGTAATTGAGAAAGTACTCCAGTCTTTTTAGATGGAACATTCTAAGTTGTATAGCTGGGAGCTTGATGTATGTCATGATATGTAGTAGACTTGATTTAGCTCATGCTATTAATATGGTAAGTAGGTTTATGAATAATCCAAGAAAAACTTAATGGAGGATAGTTAAGTGGATTATACGATATTTAAATGGTATGAATGATATTTTCTTGATTTATGATTCTAGTCATTCTACTAGTAGTTTGAGTGGCTATATATATTTTGACTATAGTGGAGACCTTATGAGAAGATCCCTGACATGTTATATCTTTACCTTATATGGATGTGCTATTAGTTGGAAAGCAACAATTTAATTACTTTGTCTACCACTGAAGCATAATACATGTCATTGACTGAAAGGTTAAGGAAGGTATATGGTTGTATGGTCTTATTGATAACTTGAGATTGGATGTTCAAAGACCTATCATTTACTTTGATGGTCAAGATGCATTGAACTTGGCAAAGAATCCAATTTATCATGAGAGATCGAAGCATATTAATGTCAAGTTAAATGTTATATAGGATGTCATAAAAGACACGTTATTTTCTATAAAGAAGATAGGCACAACAGATAATCTAGTATACTATGAGGTCCTTCGGGGCATGGATGGTAGGGAGCCTGATAGCTTAAGAGATTCTAGTCAAGGTGAAAAATTGTTGAGTGCTTTAATTTTTTAAGAGACTTAGATAATGGCTCAATATGATATTTTAGGAGAATGATCCGAAATGAAAATTTCTCTTAGGTATGTGGTGGAAGCGGAGGGGGAGGGCTAATACACCCGAGTTGTTCTTGTGCACCACTATTGTAGTCTTGAATATGGTACAATTCAAAGTCAAAAGCTAAATGGGAGGGAATGACGGTGCCATTATTATCTCTGTGTACTACCGTTGTAATCTCAAATAATAACAAAAGATTAATGATGATCCAAAACAATACTGTATAGGTCTATGTTAAAGCGATGACATAACTCAGGAAAAAGACGACATCATGTACAGTAACGTTTTATTAAACAAGAAGATTTAATATGCTTTATACAAATTGCCTTAAAAGTAATAACGAATTCTCTCCCTTTCTGTAGATATAAATTTCATCTCTAACGGTACTATATAAATCTTGTGTGCTTTTCTTACTTTCTTGTTTCTTTATTCTTTTAAATTGTAATCTACACGACACAAATATATTAATTCATAAAAGAATTAAGAATAAGTTACAAATAAAAAATAAACTTATAATGCCAAATAACTACTTTAAAATAAATAACTACTAAAATACACAGATTTAATAATATCAAATTATGTAACTTTATGAATAGGATGAACAATTGCAAATATCCTATATAAAAAAATGTATACCTTAATTCAAAAATTATCATTAAATTGTCAATTCTTCTATTTAACAAACAATAGGGATAAAGACCCCTTTTTTTTTTAGTTTAAGTTAAGCTTTGTTAAATCTTTTCTTTCTTTCTTTTTTCGTACGTGGCATAGTGTAATAGAAAAACTAACAAAAAGAGTGCACGTATCCATCAACAAAA